>CANTUQ010000448.1:0-171213 GCA_947683425.1 Excoecaria cochinchinensis | reverse complement strand
AAATCAATTATTTGTTCTTGGGATAAAATTTCATTACATTTTATTTTTATTAAATCAAAGTAAGGAATTATCATCCAACTTCATTCATCACATCCAATTTTGATGGTAAGCATTCTTGGCTCAAGGAAAATGAATTTTTGCTCTCAAAAATGAGTTTTTCTCTCAAGAAAACTCTCTCCAAACCCCCCCCCCCCTTTCTCTCTCCATCCTATTCTATTTATACCCATTACCAAGAAAAAGCCCTAATTTAATTAGGAAAATAGTTTTAAAAATAAAAAACCCTTAAAAAAGGTTAAAAAGACCAAAAAAGAGGTAAAAACCTTTTTCGGCGGAAAAAATAGCGCGCGGGGGTGGACTGCTGCCCAAGGGCAGCCTCCCGCGCGCTGGGCACACAAACGGGGCGGTCTGGCGTGCAGGACGCGCACTGGGCGCCCCTGCATGGTGGGCTAGCGTGCGCATGCCCCTGCGAGGCGGGCACACTCGCGCATGCGCACACGCCTACGCGGCGGGCACCTGGCGTGCATGCACGCCCCTGTGCGGCGGGCTGGCACGTGCGCTACCGCATGCGACACGCTGATTTTTTTTTTAAAAAAAAATATTTATTTTTTAAATCAAAATTTTTTGACATAAAATTAACACTTCCAATCTTACTTTTTTATTTTTTATTTTTAAAATATATTATTTATTTATTTTTTTTAAAAAGACAATCTTGATAAGGAAACGATCGATCCTCACTCTCTTGCCGATAAATCGGTCTTTTATTTTCATCATTGGGTAATCATGATCTTGGACCGCCTTGGGACCCGGTGTTTACAATTAGGTAGTAACATGTGAATTGGGGAAGTGTCTAAAATTGGTAAGTTGAATGAGTTTAATTTGTGCTAATAGAAACTGGTTGGGTAAGATAATTAACTTGTGAAATTGTAGGAACTATAACTTGCAAATTCTAGGTCTATTTTTGATTTTGATATAAGGATTCTAATCTTAAGTGAAGTAACTATGAAGTATAGAAGTAACCATGTTGAATTGGGGATTGTATGATCTTCAAATGGATGTGAACAATTTAGATTTATGTGATAGGAGGGCATTTGGAGCAAGTGTAGCTCCATTGGCCACAACTCCTAGTATAAGTGATGATAGTCGATAAAATTGGTGTTATTGTGTTCATAACATGTAATTAAATAAGTTGTTAATATATCATATTGGCTAATATTGGGCTTAGAAGAGGCTATGAGAGTTGTATGTGAAAGGGGTGTAAAATGGGTCTTGGAAATTGAAGGTTTGAGAGCGAGGAATGAGAATTCCTATTCTGTCGCAATCGCGACACAGGTCGCGAGTGCGATAGAACGCTCTCTTTGGCGAGAATGGTTTCTGTTGTGAGTGCACGCAGAGTGCGAGCGCGACAAAGTCGAGGGCTGCATTCTATCGTGATTGCGATAGAAGCATTTTGTTGAGTCTGTCGCGATTGAGACATGGATCGCAAGCACAACACTCCTGGTTGCATGAAATGATTCCTTTATGCCAAGAATTTTATTAAATCAATATGTATGAATGATAAATAGACATGTGTATGATTTGAATCTTATTATTGGCATGTGATTACGAATACATGAATATGAGATTTATCCTTAGTATGTTTATGTATATATATGAATGATCCTATCCAATTGCTATGACAAAGTAATTGCGATGAGAACTACACGGTATGTGAACAATGTGATGAGGTATAACTGAGTGATATTGTAATGCTAACTTATTATGACAATGAAATTAACTGAATTAATAATTTAGCCTACAAGTCAAGTAGTGGATAGATAGGCATGCCTATAGGGTCTAAGTGCTGCAGCCAAATGCATCTAATTCCTTTGGAATCATCAATGTGATTTGAATCCAATTTGGATTCCTTAATGCGAACTATGTATTTTATTGATTATTTCTATACCTTCGGGTACTAATGCGAATAATGCGTATCTACGGATACAATTGTGATTACTGTACCTTTGGGCTACTGATGCGATACCCGATTTTCCGCGTCATTGAAATGCAGGCAAGGCTTAATAACTAAATAAATTACTCTGTTAATATATATATATATGTATAGATGATGCTATGTGATATGATATGGTTTAATGCAAAGAGTACGCTTATCATGAATTGATATGACAAGTGTTATAACATATTGAGATGTTTTATGATTGTCCATAGTGTACTTAACTATGATGTTGCAAGCATGTTATATATACATGAAATGTGAACGAAGCCATGTATACTATGCTTAATCAATGGTCAATATTTATATATGTATGCGTGAATATTGTGTATATTGTTATTGTTTCTCCACTAAGCGTTATCACTTAGCACGGGTATGATGCACGCCGAACCAGCAAGGCCCTCGTGGAGCCCGCCTTTTGGGGCTCGAGGGATTGGTTCGCGTCTTTTTGATCTTGGGCATCATGAGTCACCTTGGATGCCTCCTTACCAATAGAACACTGAAAAGGATCATCTAGACTCACAATGCCTTTAGGCACCTTTGAGGTATTTTGGAGTCGCCATCTAATTTACAAGAAATTGAAAAATGTCTCTAACCTCTATTGGTCTAAACTAGAGATGGTGTTCGGAACTTCACTCTTATTAATGACTTAAGTTAAGTTTATAAATGAGTTTTTAAGAAATTAAAATTCCATCTCTCATCTCACGCGATTATGCATTGAATTTAAAGCGCATTGGCAAGCATACTGAAAAGCAATAAATAAAGTAATAAGTAAATAAATAATAAAGCAATAAATAAATTACGAAAGAAAATTTGGGACAGAACAATCCCCCAAAAATGAATAGAAGATGGGACAGAACAATCCCCAAAATAAAATAAGAAAGCATAAATAAAATTCGCCCCAAAATTAAATACAAGGGCCCCAAAAAATAAAAGAATTAAAATGCATAAAAGTAATTAAAATGAATCATACATAAATTGGGTCATTTATTATTTTTAGGAACATTAGTTCCTTTTTTATTAACTTAAAAATTAGAGAACCATTTTTTGGGCATTGATTGAGAAAACTGGAATGAGTGATCCCATTTTATGAAAACTAGTTCCCCATCTTGAAGGTGAGATTTTATTGGTTAAAATAGGACATTGGTCCAATTTATTAAGAAAAATTCCAAGTTATTAATTATTGTAAAAATCGTGATTTTCCATAATGCGGCGAATTAATAAAAAATATATTTTTACATACAACACATAAAAATAATAATTAAAAATGAAGTACAACAATTAAAATGCAAACCCTCAATTTGATGGTCTCTAATCTCCCGATCCACCGTCCAGTGTGTAAATGTAAATCGCGAAAATAAATAATTTAGAGGCAACAATACAAAAATAAAATAAATGTAAGTAAAATAAATTAAATGAATAATATATGAACAACTAATTAAATGAAAATAAACAAATAAGCTAATTAAGTAAACAAATAAAAATAATCAAAACTTGACAAATAATACAATAATAGCATTAATAATTAAGATAGAAATTAAATAAAATAAATTACATACATGCCTGTGACGCGCGTCGAACCCCGGGGCGCTCCGAACGCCCGCTTTCAGGGCTTTCGGGATCAGATTCATAAAACTTGTAAGAAATTACAAGTGCGTCTATTTCGGGCAACAAGGAGGCTTCATGGAGTCGCCACCCAATAGAACATTGGGAAAGTTCGTCTAGCCTCGGTGAGCCTAAGGTAGCACAGCTATGTCCATCATAGGCAAGCCGGAGATGTCTTGGAAGTGCCACCCTAACATTAGGATGGCCCTCTCGGCCTCGCGCTTGGGCAAACCAGAGGTGTCTTGGAGGCCCCACCCTAATAGAAAATTAGGATGGCCCTCTCGCCTCGTGGCACCTAGGACTGTGCAAATTGAGCCTTTTTACGGGACACAAGATGTGTCTTGGAGGTCCCATCCCAATAGAATATTGAGATGGCTCTCTCGCCTTGTTGAGCCCAAAGACTAGAGAAGGTTCGGGACTTCCCATTTATTCATACCTTGGTTAAGTTTATAATTGAGTTTTGAATTTACCGTTTCATCCCATTTCTCATTCAATTCAGTGCAATTTAATTAAAGCGCATGGTTGGTCATTCAAGGAAAGCGATAAATAAAATAATAATTAAAATTAAGCGTATGAAAATAAACGACAACAAAACTAGGGGCGAAATACAACCCCCATTGTAAATAAAATACAAATCATACATAAAACGGGCTATTTATTAAGGATGAGAACATTGGTTCTCGCATGCACTTAAAAAATGTGTTAAAGGTGATAATTTATTTAGGTGTAAAAAACTAGGACATTGGTCCCATCTTTATTTAGAAGAAAAACCAAATAATTAATATAAATATTTTTGTGATTTTTTTTAAACATGCATAAAAATAAATAAATTCATTACAAATTAAATCAAATAAAAATAATGAAAAATAATAAAATGCTAAAAAAGACAAATTCCACCAAAATGGTGTCTTCAAATCTCTATGGGCTCCCACTTGGTATTGGAAAAGCTCACACATAAAAAATAAGTATTAAAATAAAAACACAAATAAAGATGATATTAGTAATAAAAAATAAATTTAAACATATAACATGTAAAAATGAATTAAAATAAATAAAACAACATGCATAATGTATGACAAATCAATTAAATGACATAATAAAATATATAACTTAACACAATAACAATTCAACATGCATAAAAAACATAAATAATAACAATAAAAACAAGAATAAAATTTAACATGCATGAAAATTTAAATAATAATAACAATAAAATTCAAAATGCATAAAAAGCATAAATGATAAAAAAAATGATAACAATAACAAATTATAATAATAAACAAAACAAATAATAATAATAATAATAATAATAATAATAATAATAATAATAATAATAATAACATCAAAAAAGATGAACAATCAAATTAAATATGCAAGAATAAAATGAAAATAAACTAAATATAACATATTAAAACATGACAAATAATAATACCAATAAAAATAACAATAATAATATATGAACAATAATGTTGATAATGAAAATCATAAAAATAGAAACAAAAGTTGAATAATCAAATAAAGAACAAAAGGATAATAATAATAATAATAATAATAATAATAATAATAATAATAATAATAATAATAATAATAATAATAATAATAATAATAATAATAATAATAACCCAAGAAATAAGAAGCAAAAAATAATAGATCTAAAAGAATTTATATGATAACTATTTAATTGTAAATAAAAATTAAATTAAAAATTAAGTCGAGAATGCTTACCCTCAAAATTTTGCTTGATGAAATGAAGGTAAATGATCCAATTTTTTGTCTTGATTTGTAGGAATAATATTAGAAAAATAAAATATTGAAAATAAATTTTAACTTAAGAACAAACAATTAATTTATTTGCCTCAAGGTAAAAATTGTTAAATAAAAAATAAAAAAAATTCCCAAGAACAAAAATTGCTCTTTTTGCTTTGAGAATTAACTTAGGAAAATCCTTTAGAAAATTAAGAGAATTTGTTCTTGAATAAAGAAAGAAGAAAAAAATATTTTTTCGAAAGAAAATCCCCCCTTAATTCTCTCTCCAAAAATGATTTTATACCTCCACAAAAAATCATATTTTTATTAAATTAAATTAAAATGATTTAATTTCAATAACCACAAAAAACTGATGAATTTGAAGAGTTTGGAATTCAAAAAGTTTTAGAATTAAATTCTACGAAGAAAAAAAATGAAGAAAATGCCCAAAAGGGCTGTCAGGGGCGAATCCGCGCGCACAGGGGCGAGCGATGCCAGTCGGCTCGCCCGACGGGCGTCGCTGTGCACGCGACGTGCAGGCTGTCGCTCGCACGCGCGTGTGACGGCCAGCGTGTCGCTTGCGCACAACGCGCGCATCGCCCAGCTCGCCCTGCCACACCCCCGACACTCGCAAACTATTTTTTTTTTAAATAATTTTCTAAAAAACTATAATTTCAAAACATACCCTTTTTGTCTCAAAATAATTTTGTAAAATATTTTTAAAATATATTTTTATTTATTTCGGCGAATCAAACCGACAAAAAAATCGTCACTTTCAATCTTTCATTTTTGCCTATAAACAGTCACACTTAATTTCATCATTGGGTAATCCTGATCTAAGTTGCTCTAGGATCCGGTGTCTACAGTTGCCCCTATTTTGGGGAGGCTAGTGCATGGGTGCCTAGGTGAGCCAAAATTCAGGAAAGGGAAAGAAGCGCGTACCTGAGGCTGCCCCCTTCCTGCTGCTCCCTCGGGAACAATGCTGTGATTTGAGCAGTAAATATCCTCTGGGATTGTACTGAGTCGCTGACAAGACTACGAAATGCTGGGGACCATCCTCAGATGGTGATGCGCCAGGTCTGCTACAGACTTACAACAAGCGAGAAATGTCCTCCTCAGAGGACTGCACCGAGTCGCTGACAAGACTACAAAAAGTGCAGGTGCAATCCGCAGATAGCGATGCGCCGAGTTGCTGACAAGACTACAAAACACAGGAAATGTCCTCCTCAGAGGACTGCACCGAGTCTGCTACAGACTACTAAAAGTGCAGGTGTCATACGCAGATAGCGATGCGCCGAGTCGTTGACAAGACTACAAAACGCAGGAAATGTCCTCCTTAGAGGACTGCACCGAGTCTGTTACAGATTACTAAAAGTGCAGGTGCCATCCGCAGATAGCGATGCGCCGAGTCACTAACAAGACTACAAAACGCAGGAAATGTCCTCCTCAAAGGACTGCACCGAGTCTACTACAGACTACTAAAAGTGCAGGTGCCATCCGCAGATAGCAATGTGCCGAGTCGCTGACAAGACTATAAAACGCAGGAAATGCCCTCCTCAGAGGACTGCACCAAGTCTGCTACAGACTACTAAAAGTGCACGTGCCATCCGCAGATAGCGATGCACCGAGTCGCTGACAAGACTACAAAATGTAGGAAATGTCCTCCTCAGAGGACTGCACCGAGTCTACTATAGACTACTAAAAGTGCGGGAAAAAGAGATTTATCTCCTAAGAGGAATCAAAAGAAAGAACTTGAGTAGACTTTATCTTGCTCGGGTGAATGTTAATGTTGAGTTGAAATTTTCTTTCACTAGGTTTTGTGTACGCGACCTTCATTTGGACCTTTCCTGCAAAGTTGTGTGCACAGGGAAATATACAATAGATTGTGCATGCAAGTGTAAATGGCCGTATGCAGATGTTTGCAACAGAATGGTATGAAATGCATGCAAAAATGGATAGACCATGTCCTGAGTGGTTAAGGATCCGTTGAGGATATGGCTTGGCCGCTCCACCATGCCCCCTGAGGAACTAGAAATGGCATCTTGGCTTAGGGACTCTTACCCGTAAACTCTTCAGAGAGAACCGTCAGGTGTGCATCTTTGCCCCCCGGTCAATGATCATACGCCCAGAATTCTGACTCGTGCCTTGAATTATGCCTTATCTGGCTGAAGGGAAAACATCCGAAGTAATATAACCTTATCGCTCCAGGCATCGGAAGTCATTATTTTAAAGGTAGTGCGTCCCTTGTGGATTTTCACACTAGCTTTTCTTTGTGGGAAAAGCATCCTCTTAGGGATTTTCACATAATCCTGTGCCTAACTTTTACCTGGAATGGACCCAACCCAATCCAGCGGCTTTTATTTTTTCATTTTTTTGTAGGGCAGACTGCCTGTTTTCAGGTTTTCACCTTGCCCTTTGGCCTAACTTTTGCTTAGAGTGCCAGTCACGGTTTTTAACTCTAATAGCCTTTTTTTTTTAATCTAAAAAGGCTACAAGAGAAGTGAAGGCTATTATCAGAACCTCCCTTAAACTGTGACTCTAGATGGTTTTTTTAGGATGTGCCCCGTTATGTGGGATTCGTGAGGCTACCTTTTACCTTACCGCCCGCTATGTTCGACAATTCGGAGGGATTCAAGATGTTGTGAGGCATCAGTCCCACGGTTGATAACAAGGCCCATTGACCTAGATATCTGGCCGACGAAAGCAGTAGCAGAGCATAGTTATTTAGATTAGATGCATTTAATAATGAATGATGCTTTTCTTTTTATAAAAAAAACTAGAAGATAATGAACACATGAGTCTAATTGCCTTTGTTTCATATCTTTCTTACAAAATTATGTATATTTCAGTATGATTTCTCTATACATGATCATTATCTAACATAGATTCAAAATGCAAAACTACATCTAATCTCAAAATGGATCTTGAAAGTATAAAAACTCCTGTTTCCAATTAGCCCTCTCGGGTTTTCTTGATTGGACATTTTCTCTCAAGCCTCTAATTTTTGCCTGCACCCAATTTTAGCAAGGCTGCCTTTTTTCGGTTTTTAACCCGCGGGGCTTTTATTTTCTTCTTTTGACTTTTAGTCTTTAGCCATGGAACCTTCTGCGTCTTTTGATGCTGACTAGTTTTTTATATTTGCTTCCATCACTATCTGTCAAAAACGATGCTCCCTTGGACAATAACTTCTCAAGAACAAATGGGCCTTCCTACATTGGTCTAAATTTGCCTCATCCGTATGGAACATTTGGACTCATTTGCTTAAAGATTAAATCTTCCTCTTTCAATAGGTGCTTTCTGACTTCCTTCTCGAATGATCGAACAAAGTTTTTCTAATAGATCTGACTGTGATAGTAATCCCACGATCTGTACTTATCTGACGTGTTTAACCGCTGCAATCGTTGCCGCGTCCAGTCGGCTTTCAGAATCTGGGATTCCATGACTGCTCTTAAAGATTTGAGCTCTACTTCAACCGGTTGTATTGCTTTCGCCCCATGTATCGAGGAACAAAAGGTGACTCCTATAGAGGTCTCGTCGATGGTTCTCTAGCCCTGAAGTGCAAAAGGCCATTTCTGTGCCCAATCCTTGTAATTTCGAACCATCTTGACCAAGATATTCTTGTTAGCAGCCTCTCATGCCCCATTGATTTGAGGGCAATACAGAGAGGACTTGTGGTCTTTAATGCCATACCTCTAGAGCAACTCCCTAGCCTTAGCCATAAACTGCCCTTCCATCCTTGGACATAACGTGGTGAGGGAGACTATATCGATAAATCGGATTCCTTTCGATGAACTTGTCTGCTGGAGGCCATAGGGCGCACCTCCCCTATGATGTCTATTCCCAAGCTCGAGCAATCCGTATCCATTGTAAGTCCATAAAACCCTTTTGGTCCTTTTCGGAAGCCAAGAAAAATGGTAGAGTACGGGTATGTGTGAATTAACGGGATTCGAACAAAGCTTATCCCAAAGATGACTTTTCTTCCTTTCCTTTTTTTTTATTTTTTTGTTGTTTCCTTTTTTTTTATTATTTTTTTATTGTTGTTTTTGTTTTTTTGACAAGCCTGGTTTAAATCCTGATAGTTCACACATGCACGCACCTCCTTTATTAACTATTGGGATAACGTTGGCCAACCAAGTCGGGTGTCTCCAATAAAAATTTAGCCTCGCTTCTGCTTGTGGATTTCTTCTTTTAACCTTTTCTAATCATTCTAGCTTGAGTTTTCTGAGCTTCTGTTTGACTGATCCATGATTGGAATATATTGGCATTACGTGCTTGGTGACTTCATGATCATCTCCCGGCCTATCTTCATAGGTCCAGGCAAAGACTTTTCCACACTTTTTTTTCTCTCTTTTAATCTCTCTTCAGGAGTCACCTCAGATGCTATCAAGATTTTCTTTGGGTTTTCAAAGTTTCGAGATTAAATGGAATGCCATCATTTGAATCATTATTAAATATGAATGTGTCATGATCATGTATAGTGAAATCACAAGAAAATATCACACAGATAAGTGAAACCATTCATTTCGTTTAAAAACAACTAGAAAAAAATGTCATTATCACACAGTTCAAGAATAAAAAGAGCATCTAAATAGCTATCTTCTTTTTGCTTCCACCAATACAGATGTTGTGGCCAATGGCTCATTATCATCCTCAGGAACCATCTTCTTTTCCCACTTAGACCCTTAATCCGTCTTGTTCTTCATCTTTCACCTTTCTGGGTTAGTGATCTGTTTGGAGTCAATCAGATCCTGAATAGCATGTCTCAAGGTCTTGCAGTCATTTGTGGTATGCCCAGTGTGTTGGTGGAAGGCACAATACCGATCCGCCTTGTGATTGGGCTGTCCCTGAGTTCTGGCGGGCTTAGCAGGCAGTGGCTGTAGCTTACCTTCTTTCATCAACCTCTTAAGAACCCAAGACAATGATCTGCCCAAATTAGAATAATGCCTTTGATTCGTCTTCATGGTTGGCATTTCTGTCCTCTTAATCTTGACCTTACTATTGTTGTGGATACTTGAGCCTTCTCTTTTCAGAACATGCATCCTCACTGGATCTTCACCCACTTTAGGCACAACATGACATTCTAAAGTAGGCCTTGCCTTCCTTCCTTGCTCAACCAGTGCATCAAGTGTCTCTTTGCCTCTGGCCTCGAAAGGACATGGAAGCACTGCAGCCGTCATTGTATGAGCCTTCTGGTTCGGGGTCGAGTTTACTTGGTTAAGAGTAGTCGTCATAAGCTAGGCTTGAAGAACAAGCGTCATGGCATCCATTCTCTCCTTAATCATAGCCAATAGCTTCTTTTCAAGCTCTTCAAATCTCTCATCTATTTCTTAGGCAATTAGGGCACGAACCTCTTCAGTCTGTCATGAAGGATCAGCCATTTCTAATGCCTATGGATATTCTGATAAAGACACTAGATCTCTGCCAACCAATTTGAACTCCGTTGGCTCTTCGAGCAACTACGGGGACCCCAAAATCTCCTAGGTAAATGGTCTATAATGGCTGAAAAATCCAAGGAGTTAGAATGATGCATGAATGGCATGTAATATATGATCGTGCTATGTAGATAATCCTTAGTGAGTGAAAGATCAATAAATTGCAATGATACAATGCGATGCATGGAGAAAATCATATGCAGGATGGTATATACATGTGAAAAATAATATGCAGGCAAGAGGATACACACAAAAAATGAATTGCATATATTTTAATTTTTTATTAACATGCATGAATGACATGCAATGCATGAGCATGCTGTGCAACATCCACAATCACATGCAAGCAGATAGATCCTTCTAATCTTATCACTCCCACACACGAGGTCATGCTGTCTCTTTCTTTGGGGGCTTGATCAATGGATTAACAGGGAACCCAATGGACGCAAATGGTGCACAGTAAAAAATCGGCAGCATAACATCTCTTGCCTAATGTACATACGTATGGGTGTTTGGCCATTGCCCCATCGGGGCATGAAAGCCTTTGATGAAGCCCTATTAATTTAGCTGATTTTATTTAATATATGACGGCCCACATAGCAAACATGGTATTATGGTACATTTCACCTAGTGGAAGTATCTATTGCCATTATATGAGCTTTGGTCAAAGGTGATGATACTTTAGGGCTACCCAAGCATGGTCCCTGCCAATGGGTCTAACTCATCACGAGTATAACGACCGATTGGATCTCCATTTGATATACCATAAGGTACGAGGCTTGGGCTGGTGATTATCCTTAACACTTCTCCACATTGAGTGAACATAGGGTCGCGCTTTGGGAATGCACCGGGGCTAGAAAAGGGACCAAACTAGCATAATCTAAGGCTCTAGCATGGATACAATGCAAGTTTCGAAAAAGGATGAAAATTTTTAAACTAAAACTCAATTGTAAATTTTAACCAAGGTACTTTCGAAGCGAAGTCTCGAGTATGGTCCCCAGCGGAGTCGCCACTACGACGCGCGCCGAACCCCAGGGCTCCCCGAACGCCCGCTTTTAGGGCTTTCGGGATGAGGTTCATAAAACTTGTAAAAAATTACAATTGCATTTATTTCGGGCAACAAGGAGGTTTTATGGAGTCGCCACCCAATAGAACATTGGGAAAGTTCGTCTAGCCTCAGTGAGCCTAAGGCAGCACAGCTATGTCCATCATAGGCAAGCCGGAGGTGTCTTGGAGGCCCCACGGCCTCGTGCTTGGGCAAACCAGAGGTGTCTTGGAGGCCCCACCCTAATAAAACATTAGGATGGCCCTCTCGCCTCGTGGCGCCTAGGACTGTGCAAATTAAGCCTTTTTACGAAACACAAGAGGTGTCTTGGAGGTCCCATCCCAATAGAACATTGAAATGGCCCTCTCACCTCGTTGAGCCCAAAGACCAGAGAAGGTTCGGGACTTTTCATTTATTCATACCTTGGTTAAGTTTATAATTGAGTTTTGAATTTACCGTTTCTTCCCATTTCTCATTCAATTCAGTGCAATTTAATTAAAGCGCATGGTTGGTCATTCAAGGAAAGCGATAAATAAAAGAATAATTAAAATGAAGCGTATGAAAATAAACGACAACAAAACTAGGGGCAGAATACAACCCCCATTGTAAATAAAATACAAATCATACATAAAACGGGCTATTTATTAAGGATGAGAACATTGATTCTCGCATGCACTTAAAAAATGTGTTAAATGTGATGGTTTATTTAGTTGTAAAAAACTAGGACATTGGTCCCATCTTTATTTAGAAGAAAAGCCAAATTAATTAATTTAAATATTTTTGTGATTTTCTTTTTAAACGTGCATAAAAATAAATAAATTCATTACAAATTACATCAAATAAAAATAATGAAATATAATAAAATTGTAAAAAAGTCAAATTCCACCAAAATGGTGTCTTCAAATCTCTATGCGCTCCCACTTGGCATTAGAAAAGCTCACACATAAAAAATAAGTATTGAAATAAAAACACAAATAAATACGATGTTAGTAATAAAAAATGGATTTAAACATATAACATGTAAAAATAAATTAAAATAAATAAAACAACATGCATAATGTATAATAAATCAATTAAATGACATAACAAAATATATAACTTAACACAATAACAATTTAACATGCATAAAAAACATAAATAATAACAATAAAAACAAGAATAAAATTTAACATGCATGAAAATATAAATAATAATAACAATAAAATTCAATATGCATAAAAAGCATAAATGATAAAAAAATGATAACAATAACAAATTGTAATAATAAACAAGACTAATAAAAATAATGATAATGATAGTGATAATAATAGATAATAATAATAATAATAATAATAATAATAATAATAATAATAATAATAATAATAGTCACAATAATAATAATAATACCAATGATGATGATGATAATAATAATAATAATAATAATAATAATAATAATAATAATAATAATAATAATAATAATAATAATAATAATAATAATAACACAATAACAAAGAAGATGAACAATCAAATTAAATATGCAAGAATAAAATGAAAATAAACTAAATATAACATATTAAAACATGACAAATAATAATACCAATAAAAATAACAATAATAATATATGAACAACAATGATGATAATGATAATCATAAAAATATAAACAAAAGATGAATAATCAAATAAAGAACAAAAGGATAAATAATAATAATAATAATAATAATAATAATAATAATAATAATAATAATAATAATAATATGAACAATTAAATAAGAACCCAAGAAATAAGAAGCAAAAAATAATAGATCTAAAAGAATTTACATGATAACTGTTTAATTGTAAATAAAAATTGAATTAAAAATTAAGCCAAAAATACTTACCCTCAAAATTTAACTTGATAAAATGAAGGTAAATGATCCAATTTCTTGTTTTGATTTGTAGGAATAATATTAGAAAAATAAAATATTGAAAAGAAATTTTAACTTAAGAACAAACAATTAATTTATTTGTCTCAAGTTAAAAATTGTTAAAGAAAATTCCCAAGAATAAAAATTGCTCTTTTTGTTTTGAGAATTAACTTAGAAAAATCCTTTAGAAAATTGAGAGAATTTGTTCTTGAAGAACAAAGAAGAAAAAAATATTTTTTCTAAAGAAAATCCCCCTTTAATTCTCTCTCCAAAAATGATTTTATACCTTCACAAAAAATCAGATTTTTATTAAATTAAATTAAAATGATTTAATTTTAATATCCACAAAAAACTGATGAATTTGAAGAGTTTGGAATTCAAAAAGTTTTAGAATTAAATTCTATAAAAAAAATGAAGAAAAAAGCATTAAAAATGAAGAAAATGCCCAAAACAGCTGTCGGGGGCGAATCCGCGAACACGGGGGGGAGCGACGCCCGTTGGCGCACCCAACGGGCGTCGCTGCGCGTGCCAGCGACGGCCAACGCGTCGCTCGCACACTGGGTGCTGCGCGTCGCCCAGCGCGCTGCCGCACCCCGGACACTCGCAAACTTTTTTTTTAAATAATTTTCTAAAAAACTATAATTTCAAAACATACCCTTTTTGTCTCAAAATAATTTTTTAAAATATATTTTTATTTATTTCTAGCAAATCAAACCGACAAAGAAATTGTCACTTCCAACTTTCATTTTTGCCTATAAACAGGCACACTTAATTTCATCATTGGGTAATTCTGATCTAAACTGCTCCGGGACCCGGTGTCTACAATGCCTTTACGTGCAGAAAAGAAAAAAAGAGAAAAAACGAACAGGTAAGGGAAGATGGAGAGCATGACTCGTTCTCTCCTTGCACGAGTCGTGTACACCTTTCACGACTCGGATAGATAGCAGAGGAACGCGACGGACAGTGAGAAATAAACGTGCGACTTGTGCAGCAGGGACACGACTCGGACAAAAAATCACGACTCGAACAAAATGAAGAGACGATCCGAAGAACGTAAAAACAGGGACGAACAGAGCATCTTTAACAGATTAACAAATATGATAATATGCCATCAAAACATGCATTATAAAGCCACAAACATGTTTATTTAATCATAATAGCTACTTACGATATATGTCTGATAACAAACATGCAATATACAGATCAATGAAATTAAATGTAGAATAAACAAAGTATGTACAAAGAGAGGAATTAACTGGTAAAGCAAAACAAGAAAGAGAAAGAAAAGGGAAGAAAAGGAAAGAAAGAAATAAAGAGACAATGATCCAAATATTTACCCTCAGAATGATCTTTGATCTGCAAATGATGAAGTTCTGGCTTCTTGGATTCAAGAACAAACTCTCAGTGTTTTTTTTTTAAAACCGAAAATTCTTTTTCTGTCAAAACATTTTTGTCTCTATGTTTCTTCTCTCTTTTCTGTTTTTCCCAAATCCTTCTAATCCTCTCTCTCAATCATTTCCTTCCTCCTCCAGTTGTTCAACCTTTTCCTTTTAATCTCCCCGACATGATTTGGTTGTTTCCCACCAAACCAGCCATAAACCCATACCTTTCAAAACCAACTCTCCCGAAATCATGGAAAAGGAGAAGCTAGGGGAGAGAGAAGGGTAGGTGAGTGAGGCTCCTCACGTAAGTGAGATGGGCCTCACTAACGTGAGGCCCCCATCTCACGTTAGTGAGATGGGTCTCACTGCCCAAGCCCAAAAACTATTTTTTTTTTTAACAAAGAAACGAAAAACATTATTTTCCGAGGAAGCCATCACTTCTATTTGCTTCTAGCCCTCGAACAGGCAACATTTTCATCATTGGATAACTTCGGTCTGGGCTACCTCAGGATCCAGTATCTACAATGGGTTTTCAATCCGTATAGGTTCAACAGCGAAGTGTTCCAGAGGACGTCCCCACATTTTGGATTGATCAACACATTCGGTCTCCATTTCCTAGTGTAGGTTTTGGATATTTTGTTAAGGCATGTAACAAAAGAACATTGTTGACATGTAATAATTATTATATAACTCTATATGGGATTTAATTTAATCGAACTATATGGAATTATGTATGCGCTGTGAATCTCTTTCGCTGCATGCGGACGAAATTAATTGGTTTAGAATGTTGTATGATGGTATATTAGTATGTGCTATACATGTGTTATGTGTGGTGGCAACCATTTCCAACTGCCGTTGCTAAGCTATGCGAGTGGGTGGGAATGGGGTGTTACACTAACCTTCCCATACACATGCATGAGCATCTCAACTTCAAATTATAGACTCACCCATTCTCAATACATGGCAACTTCACAAGTTCCCCCCCCCCCCCTATTAGGGTTTCATGTATTAGTCATGGAAATCAACTAGCACAACCAACACACACTTTCATTTCCACTCAATATATATCACTAGTACATACTTAAACTATAACATTTAACAATTAACTCATAATCAAGCAAAGCTTCTAAACTAAACAATCATGCATCAACAGAAAATTAAAGTCCTAAACCTCAAAAAAGCTTAAACAACTCCACTTCTAGCTCAAATCTTATCCTTGCCTCTATCCTTTCTCTTATCCAATGCTTCTTGCACAAAACCAATCAATACACTCTTAATCCAATAATCAAGCAACTTGAAACCATAAACAAAACCAAGTAGAAGAAGGAGAAGAAGAAGACATCTAACTTCCAATTCACACTTATCTTCTCATCAAAACCTCTTCAAACCATTCCAGCTCATGAAATTCAACCGAAGAAGGAAAAGTAGAAGCAAGAAATGGAAAGAAATTGAAGACAAAGAAAGAGGGAGGGCAGAAAGGGGAAGGCCGGACCAACACATGTAGAAATAGGACAACTTTTGCCTCCAAAATCCTTATATATGCATGTAAGGAGAGGTGTTGGCAAAGCCTGCATTCCACATGTGGAATGCACTCTCAAACTCTCACTAAATCCCCTCTTAGTCCTTGGTAAGTCTCCACTTAGTCCCTCATTAAAAACTCTTTCTTTTATAACTTATGATTTCTTTCAATTACATCCTCATTAATACCATAATCTCATACTCATACAATTACTCTTATACCCTCACTATACAATTGTCACTACAAATCCTTCTAGGGTATAATTCGGGCATTACAGTATATGATTTTTTTCTATCAGTACTGGCCTTTAACTTTTCTTTGATCATTTTCAAATTTTCTTTCATTTCTCATACTAAATTAAGACCTATTAAATTTCTTTTATCCAATTAGGTCTAGTACAATAAAGTACGACATTTCTTTCCATATAAAGCCTTATATGAGGCCATCTCGATACTAGTTTGATCACTATTTTTTATGCAAACTCCAAAAGAGGTAGTAGTCTATCCAAACTTCCTTTAAACTCTATAGCACAGCTTTATAACGTGCCCTCAAAAACCTGCAATCAATAAAAGCCATGTATTTCAATTATTGGCTATACAGATAATTGTATACATAATATTTTATGTAAATTACCTAGATTACACATTAAGATTTTCCATCTATTTGAGGATGGAAAGTAGTACTAAAGCATAGATGAGTACCCATTGGTAATTGTAAGCTTTTCCAAAATTTGGAGGTAAATCCTGGATCCCGGAAAGATATAATGGATATTGGCTCTCCAAGTAATCTAACTATTTCACTAATGTAAATTTTAGAAAGCTTGTCCATCAAGTAATCCTTCCTAACTAGACAGAAATGAGCTTATGTAATGAGTTTTTATCAACCATCACCCACATCGCATCATGTTTCTTCTACGTAAGTGGGAGTCCTATTACAAAATCCATGGTCATAATATCCATTTCCATTAAGGTATGGGGATAAGGTTTACCAATCTAGTGGATACTTGATATTCCAATTTCATTTGTCAGCACGTTAAAAACTTGGAAACATATTCAGTGATGCTTTTTCTTATAACTGGCCACAAATAATAACCTTTTAGGTCCCGGTACATCTTGTTTCCACTAGGGTGCATGGTGTAAATTGAACTATAAACTTCACTTAGAATATCTCATATTGTTCATCCACTAGAACACATAGTCTAGTTTTATTATATAAAACACAATTTTCTTTAAGAGTATACTCCGTCTCCTTCCCCTCTGGAACATTTCTAATTATCCTTTGTAATTTTTCATCCTCTTTTTATTTTTCTTAATTCTTTATATTAAATATGGCCAATAATGTGTCATCTGGTGCAAATCTATATTGCACATATTGCAATTTAAAAGATAATATTAAAGAAAATAAACATTATTTTACATATGTGAGCCAAACTCATGAACTTACCCACATGTTCAATTTACATTACATACCCAATAATGATTTTCTGCTTAAAGTGTTAGCTACTACATCTGCATCCTTAAGATGGTAGTCTATAAAGAGATTTAGAGCTCATACACAATGGAAAAATAAAAAATTTAATGTAAGATCTTGTTACAAAAATACCAAAACCAAACTAAAAGATTCAAAATCCTTTACCTTTGAGATTTGTTGATCAGTTTAATTGCCTTTACACCAAGTTGTATTAAACCACTAGTGTCCAAACAATGCCTACCTTTAAGTGTATCCATACAAGAAAAAAAAAGGTCTAAGAACACTCTAAAGAAGATGCAAAGGCCAAAATTAGGTAAGGACTAGTAACCTAATTCGGCTTCAAAGAAAAGAAGAAGAGAAATTGTGTGTAACTTTTTAAAGTTTGGAGGCTAATATCTCTAATTGATTTCCCTTACCCTAATTTAAATTTAAATGAGTATTTATACTCCTTATAGGTTAGATTAGGGTTAGGTTATAATGGTTGGACCTTCCCAAAGGGCTTGGTCTATTTGGATGGGCTTAAGTGACACTCACAGGCCTAATACAGCAATCCTACGCAGGGAGCTTTGGGTGAACTAGGCATGCCCATTTAGTTGAGCACCAAACCTAATTAAACTTTATAAATATCCTTATATCATATTAATTAAGCCCTATTAGAATTATTGGATGCATCCAATGCAAATTGGGATCAAGAGAAAAAATCTCCAATTCGCTCAAAGGCCCATGCGCATAAATGGCTAGGTAGGCCTTTAAGTGCATTTCAATTGGGCTTCTAAGTCCAAGCCCCTATTTCCTATTTTATATTTTAATTTAATAATTTCCCATGGCATCTCATGTCAAACTTATGCTTTTCTTTTCACCTCATACCTCATTTATGTTATGTGTGTGACCCTTTGGGTTTCATGTGCATGTTGGCAGTATAAAATGTAACCAAAAGTCCTAGTTGAACTGAGACTCTTATGATTTAAATTTTTTTAAAACCATATTATCAATTCTAAATTGATATTTACCATATATTAACGTACAAATCATGAAATGCTTCTAGTCAAGCATCATGACTACCCAAATGACAAGAATTCAGTGGTTTCCACTTTTACCTTTCCATATCAAGTTACCATGAAATTATTCCTTTTACCATTATTTTATTCTCATTAATGAATTGAATATGGACATGTATTAATTTATTCATAAAGTTATTGTATTTTCATACTTTTATGTTTATTCCCAAAATGCCCTTGTAAATCTCATTCACCTTGCATTCCACCTTGGCCAAGGTTTTCTCAACAAACAAGGATAGAAACACTTAAGATAGAACTCCCCACTATAATTGGGGTAGTGAATCCTTTATTGGTCACTTAACTACCTCCAAGTAGTTCAAGTTATACTCAATCTCTGATCTATGTATACCCTTCCAAGAGTAAAAGCATAGGAGTTAAAGTATAGCACTTACTACCTGAGACACCTTGGTGATCTCAAGTCCAAGGATACTTGTACTACCTATATGATGAGATACTTCGCTAATATGGTATAAGATCCATGTGAAGTTTCTCATTATATGTCTCCAATCTACTTGTTCTTCTAACAACTATCCGCATGTTAATTTTGATCATCCCAATAATCATAGCTAATGAGAACCACTACTTGAACTATTCAAAAATATTAACAATGTCCTATCTTGTTAATACTATGGCTATGGATAATTTAGGTATTAACACATTTGCATATAATAGGCATCACATATCATTAAATCTTCATTAATTCCTTTGTACTATGTCATATACCAAGGACTATATTTTATAGTTTAAGTCACACGCAAGTAGATGCTAATACACAAAGGCACAAAAGAATGAATAAATGCCTTATTATTATTCATTATAAGAAAAAAGGGATTAGAGATAGAAATTACTAACGGAATTCTGTAAATAATCCAGATTACCGACGAAATTTAGCAACAGAAAATTTCATCAATATCAAGGTCATTGCTAAATTTAACGATGGAATTTTTTCGTCACAAAATTTAGCGATGGAAAATTCCATCACTAAATTTTGCGACGGAAAGTCTAAATTTATAGAATTTTTTATTTTTTTTATTTTAATTTATTTTTTTTTTTTAAATGATTGAATCATCAATAGTATAAAAATTATAATTGAAAATGTATTAATTAAAATAAATAAGTTTGGTAAAAATGTAACTTCCATCAATAATAATAGAAAAGAACTAACTACTTCACATATCCCTGATGCATATGACACCAGTAATTTATCATCCCAACTAAAGTAAACAAAACTAAACTCCCAACGTAGAAGTAATCCTACAATTTTAGTACCAATTGACATTCTTCATCATGCAGCATCGCCCTCGTGAGGAAGCATTGGATCAAAGTGCCACACTACTGCAAGTCATAAACATTCATCAACAGATGAATAATAATAATCTCAGAACAAAAATCCTTAAGAAGGATAGTTGAATAGGCAATCGAAGTTGTTGAAAGAAAAAATGATGTCGAGCTCGTGCATACCATGGCCTTTGCCAACCTTTCTTAACTGACTCACATATTTTGTTATCTTCTTAATGTCTTCTACCTAATAAAGAACTTAAATTAGACAAATTATGCAACAATGTAAATTTTTAATTGCAAATTATTAAAAAAAATTATTGTAACACCTTTAAACGGTACATTCATTTTCACTTACATTAAGCTTTCTAAACCAATTACCAAGATTTCTTAGAAATCTAAAATACTATTCTATTAATGTGAAGACGGGTACTTTTTTTTTAATCATTTGTATCATTACATTAGATACCTAAGACCATTAGCCAGTTTAAGTTAACCTATAAAATTAACTATAACATATTAACTTAACAATCACTTTGCCGATTGACCTATAACCAAACGATCCCCAATCCAACATAGGGGTAACAATCATACTAATATACCACAATTATAGACAGTCTAAATTAAATATAAGTACCATGCATCAAACTGTCCCATTATCTATTTGTATAAGTTCAATACATGCCAATACCCAAAACCATAATAACTTAAGTTCATATACATGTTATGTACTTAACATACATAATATCCTCCAATAAAATTTCCTTTAATTCAGCTTCAAAAATTTGTGAGATATGCTTTAGGCTCCACATCCTATGGAGTACCTATATGCAGTCAAATAAAACTACATGCTAAACATTAAATATGTCCAGTGGTAATTGCAATTCTAGGGATTTTCACTAGACTAAATTCACATGCATAAATCATAATATATATAAAATATAATATCAAAATAAATTGTTATTTAATTCACTTAATTTTTATACATGCAATAATATTCATAATTACAATTAAATCTTTCTTCTAGTGACATATATACAAATAGTACACATAAAAATCCATATTTGCATTTTAGTCCCTGAACTATGGCATATTTACAATTTGGTCCTTGAACTTTTCAAATTTGCAAAAATGCCACCAATTTACTTTACTTACATTTTTAACCATTAGTTAGCATGCAAATTACCATTTAGTCCCTAAACTACTATTATCATGCCAAATTACATTTTAGTCCTTAAAAGTAACTTATTTACATAACTAATTAATTCATTACATTTTTACCCTTAAAAAGTAACTTATTAACATAACTAATCAATTCATTACATTTTTACCCTTAATAATCCATATTAAACTTTTTATGGTCAAATTACCATTATACCCTTGAACTTTTCATTACTTTCATTTAGGCCCTTTTTCCTAATAAATTTCATTTTATCCCCAATTTAATCACACTAACCTCATTTTTTATCATATTACCCCATGTATAATAGTGGCATAAATCTGCGAACTGGATACATGAGACGTGAACCTTATAGGTTCAATAACCTAAACTCAAACTTTAACCATGGAAATAGAAGGAATTTGCAATCACAAACCTCAAATCCGAGCTTAGCACTCCTTAATACTCCTTTTTCCTTGCCCTTGCCTTTGCCTTTGGAGGAACCTTCCTCACCTTAGTTACCTAATGAAGGCTGAACGTATTCATTATGATCCACTCAATATCTTGCTTCCTCTTTGCAAGATAATCACATAAACATAACATATGCATCTTAAAGTACCTACATGAACATTTGAATAAAATTAAAAACACCTATATCACTTACCTTAAATTTACATCTAAACTTTCAAGTCTTAGATTTTCCCACTTTTAACACTTCAAATGAACTTATAATACCACCACTAGGTTAAAAAGGAGCTAAAAATTTCTTGGAAGGCTAAGATTTATGGAGAGATGAAGAGAGAATTGAAGAAAAATGGAGGAAAATCAATGGAGAATAATTCGGCCAAGGAGATGGAGGAGAGAGGCGACTACTTTAGGGATTTATCTAAAGAAATTTGGCTTAAGGGGGGTTTATATATGGGGAAATTGAATTGGACCAAGTCTAACCAAAGTGGTTGTAACGCGCGCCGAACCCCGGGGTACCCCGAACGCCCGCTTTTAGGGCGTTTGAGAGAGGTTCATGAAACTTGTAACAGATTGCAAGCGTATTTATTTTAGGCAACAAGGAGGTTTCTTGGAGTCGCCACCCAATAAAATATTGGGAAAGGTTGTCTAGCCTCAATGAGTCTAAGACAACGCATCTGTGTCTATTTTGAGAAAGCCAGAGATATTTTGGAGTCCCCATCCCAATAGAACATTGAGATGATACTCTAACCTCATGGAGCTTAAGACAATGTAAATTGGGCCTATATTGGGCAACAAGAGATATTTTGGAGACCCCACCCCAATAAGAAATTGAGATGGTCCTCTAACTTCGTTGAGCCTAAGACTAGAGATGGTTCGAGACTTTCAATTTATTCATATCTTGATTAAATTATAATTGAATTTTGAATTTTGAGATTTTATTCCTTTTCTCATACAATTTTAATGCAATAATTAGAGCGCATGTCAATCACATAATGAAAATGGTAAATAAAATAAGATTAAAATAAGGTAAATAAAAATGCAGTAAATCACAACAAAACTAGGGGCGGAATACAACCCCCATTGTAAATAAAATATAAATCATACATAAAATGGGATATTTATTAAAGATGAGGACATTGGTCCTCGTATGCATACTTAAAAGAAAAAGTGTTAAATGTGATGGTTTATTTGAGTATATAAAAAAAAACTAGAACATTGGTCCCATTTTTATTAGAAAAATACCAAATTAATTAATATAAATATTTTTGTGATTTTCTTTTAAACGTGCACAAAATAAATAATTTATTAAAAATTACATGGTAAAATAAATGAACAAGCCAAATAAAGAAAATAATACAAATAATAAAAATTAAAGAAAAGATCAAATCAAACGAGCCTCCTAGATCTCCCCATTTGCTCGTGAGAATGTCCAAGCAAAGAAAACAAGTATTGAAATAAAAAACAAACACAAATAAAATAATATTAGTAATTAAATCAATAAGACCAATTAAGCGCATAAAATAATAAATAACAAATTAAAATAAAATAAAATGGGATGACATCGAAAGAATGACAAATGAATTAAAATGTTAATAAATCAAAATAAATGAAAAAAATGCATTATGAATGACAAATAAGTTAAATGACATGGTGGAAACCAATAACTCAACATATTAATATATTCATAAAACATAAAGAATAATAATAATAATAATAATAATAATAATAATAATAATAATAATAATAATAATAATAATAATAATAATAATAATAATAATAATAATAATAATAATGATGATGATGATGATAAAAAATGATAAATAAAAGAAGAACGAATAATCACATGAATAAAAAATGTAAAAAATGTTAAATTTAATCTAAGATAATATAAAATAAATAAATATACAATAAATATAAAGATCTACATAATGATTAATTAAATATGAACAAAAATGAATAAAAGAAATAAAAAATGAGGAATCGAGCCTAGAATGTTTACCCTCAGAATTCGGATTCGATGGAGGGAAAAATGATGATTGATTTCCTTGTTTTGTTTTGCAAAATTAGAATTGAAAATAATAAAAATTGAAATTTTATTCCAAGAAATAAATTGCAAAAAAGATGAAATAAAATAAAAATTCTTAAGAACAAAGAATGAATTTCTTTGTCTAAAGAATTATTATTGATTAAAAAATTATTTTTTTTTGAAGAACAAATAAAAAAAATGAAAATTCTCAAGAACAAAGAATGAATTTCTTTGTCTCAAAGAAATAATTGATCAAAAAATAAGTAAAAACCTCAAGAGCAAATAATCATTTCTCTTTGTCTCAAGAAAAAATATTAATAAAGAAAATCAACTTTTTCTAACTTTAAAGCCTTTTATTTTGAGAAGAAAAACCTAAAAAATGTAGAGAGAATTTTATTGAAGAAGAGAAGAAGAGAAAAATGAAGAAAAACCCTAAAAAATGAATCCCCCCCCCCCCCCCATTCTCTTTCATCTTTTTCTATTTATATCAAGAAAAAAAAGGAAAATATAATTAATTAAGGAAGAAACCCTTAATTAATTCAAATATTATTTATCTATATTTTAAAAATGGAAAAAATCATGAAAAGCCTTCAAAAAAGGGATAAAAAATCAAATTTGGTGAAAATATCCCGAAAAAAATCAAATTTGGGCCAAAATCAGCATTTTCGTCGGAATTATGGCGACCGACGCTCGTCTGTGCCTGCGACGAGCGTCGAGCGCGCGCGCTGGTAGTGTGCGCACTCGTCCAGCGCGGAGCGACACCCCATTTTAGAGAGAGAGAAAAGGGAAGAGATAAAAAGGAGGGTTTTTTCATATATATGGCAATTTTAGCGACAAAAATAATTTTTCGTCACTAAAAATCACTTTTATTATCAGAAATTCATATTTATCTAAATTTAGCGAGGGAATTTTTAATCTCCATTGCAAATTAATATTTTTAGCGATGGACAGCATATTCCTTCGCTAATTTCCCAATTTAGCAACAGAATTTGCTATCTGTCGCTAAAGTTTAGCAATGAAAACACAACTTTCGTTACTAATTTATATAGAAATCTATGCCATGAATATTTGGCGCCAAATTTAGCGATGGTTTAAGTTTTTCGTCTGTATAAACTGGCAGGAATATTTACCTCCATTTTTATTGACGGATTTTTTTTTTTAATCACTAATCTATAAAATTCTTGTACTGATTATTCAAATTGAATATTTATACATGGAAAGAATCCCTATTATACATGGAATCTCGGGCATATAACTAACAATCTCCAACTTTCACTAGAGCTAATCACCCATATATCTAAAGCCCGTATAATGTTCGTAGTGATCAAACTTATTCTAGGATAGTGCCTTCATGAGAGGATTTGCCACATTATCTTCTGTGGGAACTTTATATATCTTCACATCATTCTGAACTATAATCTTCCTAATTAGATGGTAATGTCTAAGGACATGTTTGGACCTTTGATGAGACCACGGTTCTAGTTACCCAATGGCTCTATTATTACCACAATACATGGGTATTGCATCAACAATGCTAGGAACCACTCCCAGTTCTATAATGAACTTCTTAATCCACATTGCTTCCTCTGCCACTTCAAAAGCTGCGTTGTACTTAGCTTCCACTGTCAAGTCTATAGTTATCTCCTATTTGGAACTCTTCCAACTAATTACTCTTCTAGAAATCAAAAACACAAAACTTATTTATGATTTACAATCGCCTTTATCAAACTAAAAGTTGGCATATATATACCCACTTTCTTATAAATCACCATCTCTATACACCAAGCAAATCTCCTTAGTCCTTCTCAAGTACTTAAATACATTCTAGACTGCCATCCAGTGTTCCTCCCCATAATTAGATTAGAATCTGCTCATGACACTCAGAGTATATGACACATCTAGATGTGCACATAGCATAACATAATGATTGATCCTATTACAGATACATACAAGATCCTTCTCATGGTCTCTCTTTTCTCTTATGTCCGAGGACACATAGATTTAGAAAGGTTTTTCCCATATACCATAGGAGTAAATCCATTCTTAGAGAGATCCATACTAAACCTATTCAATACCTTATCTATGTACGTTGATTGTGAAAGACCTAGTATACTATTGGATCTATATCTATAGATCATAACTCCCAAAATATAGGATGCTTCTTCAAGGTCTTTCAGGGAGAATTGTTTCGACAATAAATCCAAACTGATTAAAGGATGGAAATATCATTTCCCATCATCAGTATGTCATCCACATATAGAATAAAGTGTTCTATTATACTCATACTAACCTTCTTGCATACACAAGGTTTGTCCTTATTCTATGAGAAACTAAACTCTTTGATTGTCTCATTGAATCGGATGCTCTAGCTCCTAGATGCTTATTTCAATCCATAAATAGATCTTTGAAACTTGCATACCTTTTCGCCATTTATGGACATGAATCTTTCAGGTTGTGTCATATACAAATCCTCAGTCATGTTTCAATTAAGGAAAGTTGTCTTCACATCTATCTACTATATCTCATAATCATAATGAGCAATAGTGGCTAAAAGTATTCTAATGGACTTAAGTATCGCCATAGGGAAAAAGGCTTTGTCAAAGTTAGTACCTTCTCTTTGATGATATCTTTTAGCAACAAAACGGGCTTTATAAGTAACTATGTTACCTTCCATATCGATATTTTTCTTGAACACCCATTTGCACTCTATGGGTTTTTTCCCTTCAAGTTGATCAACCAAAGTCAATACTTTATTGCCATACATAAAGTCCATTTCAGGCTTCATGGCCTTAATCCACAAATCAGATTCTTAACCATTTAGAACCTCTTCATAGCTTGTAGGCTGATTATCCTCCAATATAATTACATTTTTATCCTCATCTATGAGAAATCCATAACTCTCAGGAACTGAACAACCTCTAGCAAATCTCTTAAGAGCTTATATACAAGTAGATTCGACTGTTATATCATCCTCTTAAGTTACAGTCTCAAGTTCAATTGGTTGTTCAGCCTCTATTTATGGGTGTTGAACTTCTTCAAGTTCAACTCTACTCCCACTATCTTCTCTTAGAAGAAATTCTTTCTCTAAAAAGATAACGTGCCATGAAACAAACACATTTTGTTCCAAGGTATGATAGAAATGGTATCCAAGGGATTCCTTTGGATATCTTACAAATAAGCATTTTTCAGACTTAGCTTCTAACTTGTCTGGCATTATCCTCTTCATATAAGCAGTACAACCCCATACTTTCATATGGGAAATTATAGGTTTCTTGTTTTTCCATAACTTATATAGAGTAACATCAATCAATTTACTTGGAACTTTGTTTAATGCATAAATAGTGGTTTTAAGTGAAAATCCCTAAAAGGATGTGGACAAGCCTGCAAGACTCATCATGGATCAAACCATATCTAATAGTATTCGATTTCTCCTTTTAGATACACCATTATGTTGTGGTGTATATGGAGGATTTCATTAAAATGATATCCCATTATCTCTTAGATAACTCTAAAACTCTAGGCTTAAGTATTCTCCACCTCAATATGATCTCAGTGTTTTAATACTTTTGCCAGGTTGTTTCTCTACTTCATTTCTAAATTCTTTGAACTTTTCAAAGGCTTCAAATATGAACTTCATTAGATAAATGTATCCATATTTGGAATAGTCATCAATAAAGGTTATGAAGTATAGATAACCTCCTCTAGCACTCATGGACATTAAACCACATACATCTGAATGTATAAGTTCCAATATTTCACTAGCTTGTACACCTTTACCTCTAAAGGTCACCTTAGTTATTTTTCCCAATAAACAAGGTTCACACATTTCAAATGACTCATAGTCAAATTAACCTAAGTCACTAAACTTATGTAACTTAGATATGTGATTTTCATTTATGTGACCAAAACGACAATGCCATAAATAAGAATTTTTCAAGTTATCTTTCTTAACTCTCTTAGAATTTATGTTATGTATTTCTTTTTCAAGATCAAGAATAAATATCCCATTTTGTATTAAACACAAAAAATAGAATAAATTATTCTTAAAAATTGAACAACCCTTGTTCCTATCTAATGAAATAGTAAAACCTTGTTCCAAAAGAAATGAAATAAAAATAATGTTTCTAGCTAAGGTTGCAATAAAATAATAATTATCTAGCTCTAAAGTCAACCCACTTGGCAAGGATAGCTGATAGATCCTAACTGCTTATGCATCAACCTTCTAACCAATTGCTAACTGTAGATTTATCTCTCTTTTGTTGATCCTTATACTACTCTTTTAGCCCAGCAAATCATTACATAAGTGAGATCCACATCCGGTATCTAATACCAAAGATTGCCTATAAGTAACAGAATATGTATTTATTTCTATAACATAAATACCATGATTAGAAGCATAGGCCTGCTTTTTCTCCTTAAGAGACTCTAAGTAGACATTGCAATTCTGCTTCCAGTCTTCCACCTTGCCACAATGGAAGCATGTCCCCTTGGAGTCCTTATCCTTCTTGGCAGCCACTTTTATGACACACCACCTTGGGCCTTGCTTTCCTTTTCTTCTGCTTCTTGACCTTTTCCCTTTAAAGGGGGCAAAAGAAACAACCATTACTTGTGACACTGACCTCATTCATGTTGAAGTTAAACATAAATGATGCATAACGTCTAGGTTTATAAACATCATACATCACAAGTAAGAGCAGAAATTTAAAAACATATAAACCCATAATTGTATGATCTAGTCAAAAGAATTGAATTCCTAGGCTAAATTTCATAACTTTATCATAGGATTTTTTTGAACAGTTGTATATCGTCACACCGAGTTGTCATAAACCGCCAGTGTCCTTACTTCAAGCAATCTCCAAGGTATCCACACAAGAAATAAGGTTTAAGAAACTTCTCAAAGGATAGTAAGGGCCGTAATTGGTTTAGAGAGTAGTTAACCCAATTTGGCTAGAAGTTCTGGTAATATAATGAGAGCAATTAGGGTTTTGTATGAACTAGAGTTCTAATTCTACCACAACACATGAATCCAAATTTCCAGTGTTTTAAAACACTTCATAGATCATATTAGACTTATCTTATAATAGTTGTACCTTCCAAAAGAGCTTGGACTAATCGGATAGGCTTAAGTGACAATCACAGGCCTAAACCATCAAGTCTGCACACAAGGCCTTGAAAAACTTGGTCCTGCGCATTTGAATGGGTTCCAAACCCATTCAAACTTTAAATACATCTTTATAACATATTAGTAAAGGCCCATATCAAATAGTAGCTATATTCAATGCAAAATGGGCTCCAGAGAAAAAATCTCTAGCTCATAGAAAGTTTTATGTGCATATGCCTACTAGGCCTTTTGTACACATGAGAATTTTTCTCCTTTTCTCAAACCTTATATTCTCTCTTACCAATTTATCTAGTAAGTTTCCATAACATCCCATGTCATGTTCATATATTGATTTTCACCTTAGACCTTCATTCTTATATGTGTGTGACCTGATAAGTGTCTAATTGATGTATTATTTAGTATATATTTTATGTGATTTTAAGAAGTTAATTGTGTAAATATGTGTATCTTTCATGTTATTTGTGTTAGTTTATTTGTTTTTGTGTTTTGTAAGGTAATTTAGAGGATTTGGAGTTAAAAAGATGAAAAGAGGCATGCATTGGGACTTACTGTGTTTCTCATGAAGTTTGGTCAGCAAGTTCAAGAGTCGTGAATAATTATATGACTCGTGAGTAAAGGAAGTAGCGTAAGATGTGAAGACAGCAGAGAAGCATGAGTAACGAGCCATGAAAAGAAATCACGAATCGTGATGAGGTAGAGCAACTAGATAAGCAAGAAAAGAGAAGAGTGAAGGAGCATGATTCACGACTCGTGAGAAGGGATCACTAGTCGTGAATGGACAGGAAGAAAACAGCGAAAAAGGAAAAGGGAAGAAGAAAGGGAAGAGGAAGACGAGACGTGAGCCAAAGTCACGACTCACATGCAGGATCACGACTCGTGAAAGGGGATCACGAGTCATGAATGGCCAGATAAAGAGGAGAAGAAAGGAAGAAAAGAAAAGGAAAGAAAGGGCATCCGTGTTCTATCGCGAGCGCGATAGTGATCGCGAGCTTCCTTGCTAAGCTTTTCCTTTCTTTTGGGGAATCCCAACTGTGACGCGAGCCGGACCAACCCAGCAAGGGCCCTCGCTTGTGAATCCACCATTGGGATTCGAGGAATTGGTTTGCGTCTTTTGATCATGGGCGCCATGAGACATCATCAGTGTATTCCTCCCAATAGAATATTGGGGAGAACAACCTAGTCTAATGACACTTAAAGGCACCTTTGAGACATTTGGAGTCGCCACCCAATTTGCAAGAAATTGGAAAAAAGTCTCCCACCTCTAACGGTCTAAACTAGAGATATGGTGTCCGGAACTTCACTCTTATTTATGCTGTGGTTAATTATAAATGAGTTTTTAACATCTTCAAATTATATCCCTCATCTCACGCGATTGATGCATTTAAATTAAATAGCGCATTCCAAGCATACGAAAGCGATAAGAAAAGCGATAAATGAAAGCGATAAACACACAAGCACACAATTACAAGAGAAATAGGGGCGGAATACAACCCTAATAATAAATAAAGTTGCCCCAAAATTAATTACAAGAGCCCAAAAAGAAATGAACTTGAATTTAAAACACTCATACAAGATCAAAATAAAAAGACATACATAAATCGGGACATTATTTTGGGAACATTGGTTCCTTCGTGCCTATTCGAATGTTTAGGAACATTGGTTCCTTCGCATTTATTCGAAGAGGGTTCGAAGAGTCGTTTTGTTTGTTTGTTGAAAACGGGGATGAGTGATCCCATTTTTTGGGAAATTGACTCTTCGTTTTATTGTGATATTTTTTATTCCTAGGGGACATTGGTCCCAATTTTATTAGTAAAAACCCAATTTAATTATAAAAGTATTTTTGTGATTTTTTATCGCACGCGTGCACAAGCAAAATAATTATTTACAAGTAAACACGTAACACATTAAGGGGAGTTGAAAAGATCTCACCAAAACGGAGTGTCCATCCACGCGTCACCACCCATCCGGGAGTCGCGGGGCGCTCACACGATGCGACTCAAATTAAATCTCATACAAAATGATATCGAAGATATTAGTAATAATTCTAAAAATTAATCGAGTAAAGACGAAATAAATATTAGGCAAATTAATTTAATGAACCAGATAATTTACATGCAAGGTAAATTAAAACAAGTCATGGCAAAAATGAGGATAATGATAAAATAATGACAACAGTAACAAGAATATTAGAAAATAAACATAATAATAATAATAATAATAATAATAATAATAATAATAATAATAATAATAATAATAATAATGAATGTGAATAATGATGATAATAAAAATAATAAAAATGACCATAACAAAAAAAGAGAAAGTAATCCAACAGTGAACATCAATATAACAATAATAAAAATAACAATAAAATAATAATAATATGTAATAACTGTTAATAACAAACTATATTAATAACAACAAAATAATTAATAACGGTAATAATAATAGAACAAATAATAATAATAGTAATAATAATAATAATAATAATAATAAGGATGGCAGAATAACAATAATAAACATAAACACAATAAACATAATAATGATAGCAAAATATCAAATTGAAGCAAACAAATAATATATTAGTAGTGATATTAACACATTAAAATGCTAAAAGTAAATAATATACATGATAATAATAGCAAAAAATAATATTAACAATAATAAATAATATACAAATGAGGATGAGTCCAAGAATGTTTACCCTCAGAATTTTTAGATCGAAAAACGGTGTCTCGATTCGTTCCCCTTGTCGATTTTGTGGTGATGAATGCTTGAAGAAAATGTAAAAATCGATGCTTTGAAAATAAAATCAAGAGAATAGCTTGATAAAAATATTTTTTTGGTGGGTGATTGAGCAAAGGAAATTAATTTTTCAAGCTTAAATCACCCAAGAAATGGATTATTTTTGAAGAACAATTAAAGATTAAAATTTGAGAAAAAGAAAAAAAATTAGGAGTTGAAGAACCAGTTGCTGGAGAGGAAAAAATTGGAGAGAAGAGCCCAGAAATCGTTTTTTCCAAATGTTTGCCGTCCCCTTTTAAAAAACTCCCTCTTGATTTTAATTTTCGGTGTCTTCCCAAAAAAGAAAAAAAAATTAACTTTTTAATTTTTATCGTTTCCAAATAAACCAAAAACGTGAAAAAAACGCATGTAAACAGCGAAAAACTGGGGCAGAGCAGGTGGCCGCGGCACAACGAGCAGGGACAGCCGCGCGTATGCGCGCTTAAGGGCAGGGGGCCGCGTGGTGGCCAAGGGGCCATCACGTGGCCACCTTGGCCAAAAGGCCAAAGTGGCCGTGTGGTGGCAATGGCCACCACGCGGCCATGGTATGATTTTGGCCATTTACCACGATTTTGGCAAAAATCATTTGTATATATATATTTTTTAATCTTTTTTTCCTTTTTTTTTCCTTAAATCCTTTTCTTTAACAAACTAATTAACTAATTATCTTTTTTAACTAAATCAATTACTTAATTTATTTCAATTAAATAAAAAACTAATTTAATTCCCTTTTTTCAATTAAATTAATTAATTCAATTCAATTCAATTAAATAACTAATTTAATTTAATTTTTTTTGTTTTATCAAAATAACACCTTCCAATAATATTATTTTTGGAATAAAAATTAATAATAATTTTTTTATGATAAAAAAATACGAGGGTCTCGACAAGGGAAGCATCATTTTTGACACCTTTGCCTGTAAGTCGGTATCATTTTCATCATCGGGTAATTCTGATCTTGGACCGCCTCAGAACCCGGTGTCTTCAGTTGCCCCCAATTTTGGGAAACTTAGAACCTAGGTGCTTAAGTGAGCCAAAATTCAGAAAAGAAAGGAAAGAAGCGCGTACCTGAGGCGGCTGCCTTCCCGAACTGACTGAAGTTGCTGCGGGTGGTTGCCGTCCGTTCGTCGACGTGTTAACCCCTGTTGCCTTAGCATCTAACCTATGCGGTGTCTAGCCCCAGCCGTGTCGGTATCCAACATATTTATGCAGATATCCTCATGGATTGAAAGGATTTGGGATATTTTGGAAAAAGCTCAATGCTATGAAGGATAATGCTCCGAAGAGACTGAAAATGCCTTGACAAAAGACTCAAAGATAATGCTCTGAAGAGACTGAGAATGTCTTGAAGAAGGACTTAAAGACAATGCTCCGAAGAGACTGAGAATGCCTTGAAGAAGGACTTAAAGATAATGCTCCGAAGAGACTGGGAATGCCTTGAAAAAGGACTTAAAGATAATGCTCCGAAGAGACTGAGAATGCCTTGAAAAAGGACTTAAAGATAATGCTCCGAAGAGACTGAGAATGCCTTGAGAAAGGACTTAAAGATAATGCTCCGAAGAGACTGAGAATGCCTCGAAAAAAGGACTTAAAGAGAATGCTCCGAAGAGACTGCGAATGCCTCGAAAAAAGGACTTAAAGATAATGCTCCGAAGAGACTGAGAATGCCTCGAAAAAAGGACTTAAAGATAATGCTCCGAAGAGACTGAGAATGCCTTGAAGAAAGGACTTAAAGACAATGCTCCGAAGAGACCGAGAATGCCTTGAAAAAAAAGGACTTAAAGATAATACTCCGAAGAGACTGGGAATGCGTTGAGAAAGGACTTAGAGATAATGCTCCGAAGAGACTGAGAATGCCTTGAGAAAGGACTTAAAGATAATGCTCCGAAGAGGCTGAGAATGCCTTGAGAAAGGACTTAAAGAGAATGCTCCGAAAAGACTGAGAATGCCTTTTAAATAAGGACTTAAAAGGGAATGCTCCGAAGAGACTGAGAATGCCTTTTGAACAAGGACTTAAAAGGGAATGCTCCAAAGAGACTGAGAATGCCTTGTGAATAAGGACTTGAAGATAAAGGGAAGATTAGATGCATGTGATAAGTGCTTGTGCTATGCACGCTAGACATGTGCAAAGAATTATGTGTTGCAAGTACGCAGAGATTATGTGCACGAAATGTGTGCGAAGAATTGTTTATGCAAGATATATATAAAGTTCATGCATGCGTGAATTCACATTGAGGCATCATCAAATTCCATTCCCGTGAGGTGCATATGTATGCAATAATGCAGGATAAGGATTCATCCGAGTGGATTTTGGGAGCCGAAAGCCGGTTTGGTCGTGATTTGCAGCAGGATCGGTGCCCCCAGGAATTTCTTTTGAATTTCGTGCCTTTAGGGGATTATGAGGCTCTCCTCTGATACCTGTAGTCATTATTTGAAGGTAATGCGTCCCTCGTGGATTTTCACACTAGCTTTTCTTAGCGGGAGACGAGTCCTTGTCGGATTTTCACATAACCCTGTGCCTTATTTTTTGCCTGGAATGGACCCAACCCAATCCAGCGGCTTTTATTTATTTCATTTTTTGTAGGGCAGACTGCCTGTCGCCAGGTTTTTACCCTGCCCTTCTGCCTAACTTTTGCTTAGAGCACTAGTCACGGTTTTCATCTCTAACGGCCCTTTTTTTTTGGTGTGAGAGAAGTTGGAGTTGTTGCGAAAGATCTTTCGGGTATGATTGGCATGTGCTTATGTCTTAGATTATGGTTGTATGAGCTTGGTTCTTTATCGGGAAGGTGTTGTAGGATTGGCTTCACAATAGGTAGCAAGATGAGTTGGCTGAAGTGCCTAAGTGGAGAGAGTGACAGAGGGTAGTTGGTAATAATGTGTTGGTTTTATGCCGGACCCGGGCAATTTTGAGCGTGCAAGACGAATTGCTCTGGTCATACCAATACATCTTTGCATAAATGCATATATTTCAATCTGATTTCATAACACATGATCACTATTTGGTATTAACTCGAAAAAATATGAGACCTCATCTAATCTCGGGATAGATCTTGAGAGCATCAAACTCTTGTTATTAATCAGCCCTCGCGGGTTTTCTTGATTGAATATTTTCTCTCTCTTTTTTTTTATTCTTTATTTAGCCTCTGCCATGGACCCTCCTTCAGTTTGTCAGTATTGGTTGAGTTCGTTTTCATCTTCGTCAGCCGGGGAGACTACTGCTTCTGAGAGTGGTTCCTCTTGGTATCAAAGTCTTGGTCTTAGCCCTTGTGCATATTATATGAGCTTAAATAGCTCATAATTAAACTATATTTTGTGGTTATAAGTAATGTTTTAAGTGTTTTTATTTGTTGGAATTAGGTATGTTTTATGTGTTTTGTTAAGTTTTGTATGTAGGAGGCAAATGGAGAAAAGATGGAGTAAATGGAGAAAAGAAGAAGAAATGAGCCAAGGCAGAAAAGCCTCTGTCGCAATCGCGATAGGCGGCGCGAGCGCGACAGAGCGCGCTAAGGGAAGAAGAGAAAAAGAAGGGAAAAAGAAGAGAAGAGAAGCTGTCGCGACCATGGGAAGACGTCGCGAGGTCGCGACAGGGCACGGAGAAGGCACACGCGAGGAAAGGCGAGCGAAAATGAAGGCGTGCTCTATCGCGAGCGCGACAGGTGTCGCGATCGCGACAGAGGGATCCGTTAGACACTAAAGTTCAAATTTGAACTTGAAGAGTTGCACCTTTCCACCAACTATTACAACCTTTGTAGAAGGGCATCTGAAGGGGCATGAGCTGATATTATAAATACTATTTTTAACTATAATTTACATATAGAAAAACAAATATTTAAACATTTTGAATAATTTTCTGTAAGTTAGAATAGTTTTCTTTAGTTTTACTTAAGTTAAGTTTATGTGTTGAAGAGAAGATACTATACAAGGAAGAGGACTACAATTGGTGACTTGAAAAGGGTTGAGAAATCTCCTTCTTCAATTCTTATCTTTTGATTCTTCTTTGTACTTCTATGATGTAAATTCTGACTTGAATGTTAATATCAAGTATTTTACTGTTCATATTAATTAAAGTGTTCTTACTTGTAGAATTTCTCATTAGTACATTATTTATGATCATTATAAGTTTGAGTTTAATTGAGAAATAAATTCATTCGTATATCTAATTGGGAATTCATCATTAAGATATTGTTTGAGAAATCATAATATTGAAATGGTTGTTATAGGTTGTGCTCTATTCCTAAGATTTGCATGTATAATAATCTAGTTCTTAAATGAAAGTTTGGAATTAGACTTATAAGTGTATGTTTTATACAGTCCTATTTATATTGAGAAAGTAAGTAGGAAATTTATTCAACTTGGCTTGCAAGATAAGAATGCTAAAATCATTAAGAACAATTAATTCAAATTCCATCTTTATACTTAGCATCATTAATCTTTTCTATCTTCTTGGATTCTCATAAATTCGGTTTAATTAGTTTACATGTTAGATTAGTTTAAAATAACTTTTCCATCATTTTACCATTGTAAACAAGATTAAAATCAATTAGTAATAGTGTGTAAGCACGTTCTTCGTGGGATCGACATCTTAAGTACTATTGCGGTACACCGTATACTTGCGGTCAATAAGCATATATAGAAAATGCCCAACAGCAGACTGGTTGAGGTGATGGGTTCCTTATTTGGGGCTTGAATGTGAAATCTCGCACTTGACCTTCGTTGGCTTTGGCGGTTCAAACCCTGGAATGGCCTTGCAATGGTTGAGACAGGGCGACAGGTTGGGCTTGGATGATCTGGGGTACTTTTATCGGTTTTGGTGGTTCGAACCCTAGAATGGCCTTTCAACGGCCGGGATTGGATGGATGGTTTGTGAATTAGCCTTTTAGGTCCTTTTCAGTGGCTAAGAAGGATGGCAATGTGCAGGCATGTGTAGATCAACAGGATTTGAGCGAAGCTTTTCTTCAAATAGCATTCCCTTGCCCCCTGATCAATTCTCTCTTTTTTTCTCTCTTCTTTTTTTTTTTAATTTTTTATAAAATTTTTTTTTGATTGATTTTTTTTTTATCCCCAATTTTCTTGCTCTTAACAAGTTTTGCTCAAATCCTGAAGTTTACATATATGCACACTCTTCTTCTTAACCATTGGGACCATGTTGCTCAATCTAGTCGGGCATATAGTTTTAGCAAGAATTTTGGCTATAAGGGTTCTGGATGGTTAAGAGTCGATCATAATGGTTTTTGGGGTACACATTTCAAATGGTTGAGAGGAAAGGGTTCACGTTGTTTGGTTCTGATGAGTTGTATTTTCCTTGTGAAGGTCTTAAGCTTTATTCGTCTAACTCCCGATGTAGCTCTTGAAGTTTGATTTTATTTGGCAGCATCATATGCATCCCGAATGTTAGGGGGTGCAAAAGGATGGTTCTTAAAATTTGGTTTGTCGTCACGTTGGCACGTGGAAGTAGTACTGATCTCGAGAATGTCCTTATCAATCTCCAGCATGTCATACCAGATCTGGGCAAAGGCTTTTTGTTTTTTATTTCTCTCAAAATTATCCTCTCTTCAAGAGTTATATCAGATGCTATCAAGATTTTATTTGGATTTCCCAAAGTTTCGAGATTAGATGGAGCCGTATTAATTGGGTTAATGTCAAAATGCATGGATGCATCGTGATCATAAGGAATGAAATTATTAGAAACATCATACAAATAAGCAAAAAGTATTCATTTCATTTAAAAAAAACCAGAATTAAAAATGTCATCATCTAATAGTTATGGGATGAGAAGAACATTTGAATAGCTATCTTTTTCCGGTTTCCATCGGTAGGGCTGTTTTGGCCAACGGTTCATCACCATCCGCAGGAACCACCTTCATCCTCCACTTAGGTACTCAATTTGTCTTCCTCTGCTCCTTTCGCCCTTCTGGATCAAACATTAATGCTTGAATACGATCTCTCAGAGGACGACAATAGTTTGTTCTGTGCCCTGTGTACTGGTGATATGCACAATACCAGTTTGTTCTGTGTCTAGACTGTCCGTGGCTTGGGGCAGGCCCAGCTGGCAAGGGTTGTAACTTTCCTTTCTTGATGAGACGGGTGAAGTGCCAAGATAATGGTCTGCCTGAGATAGTGAGGTGTTTAGGAGCCATTCCGGCGGCTGAGACTTCTGCTACTCTATCATTGCCCCCTTTATCATTGTTGTTTCCCTCGTCCTTAACCAAGGCCAAGTTTGCAGGCTTAGCCATCTTGTCCAGATGTTCGGCCTCAGCTTCGATGGCTATATCTTTAAGCGACTCCCAGTCTTTGAGTCCCTTCATCTTCAGTGCCTCTCTTAGGTACGGGCTAGCATTCCTAATGAACAACCTTATCTGGTCAGAAGTATCAGGTTTTCTCTTCATTTCCATGACCCGGTTTCTCTATCGGGTCAGGTACTCATGGAACGATTCCCCTGGCTTCTACTGCAGTAGTTCTAGATCTTTCAATGTGACCTCAATCCTAGTACTGTAATCATACTGGCTAAGGAATTCTTCTGTCAATAAGTCCCAATCTTCCCTCGTTCTTTGATCAAAATAATGATACCAGTCCACTGCCGGACCCGCTAGACTGAGACAGAAATAGTCCACTTTTTGCCTCTTAGTCAACCCTGTACCCTTCATAATCAGGGTGTGTTGCTTAACATGTGCAGAAGGGTCCGATGTACCGTCAAATTTTGGCAGGTCTGGCATCTTAAACCTCTGGGGCAACAGCTCTCCATCATCCAAATCCACATCTTCAGGGCTCACTCCCTTGCCAGCTGTCAACATGCGGGTGATTGCCTCAATTTGCTGTCTCATACCCCTCATAGCCTCGTCTTCTATCCTGGGTGCTCTACCCCTCACGGCTTGATGGGTTGCTATCTCCTCAACCTCTTCTTCCATAAGAAAATCCTCATTGGGATCAGGGACCCTAGCTCTTCCTGGTTTAACTGGCACAACAGTAGCTTTAGGCTCATTTATGGGTTGATGGGCAGCGACTCTAGCGAGGGGAGCCTCCCCACCAGCAGGCGGTTCGGCTTGCCCCTGAGGAGGGGCCACTGGCGGTTGTAGAGCCACAAGTGCTTGTGGAGCAGGGGGCTGAGCAATCCTTTCGGCCATTTCTCCCATCATATCTAACATCCTTCGTTCAAACTCCTCTAGTCTCCTAGCGAGGTCTTGAGTAGTCAAAGCTCCGGTTTCTTCTGCCATTGAGGATGATTCACTAGCTATAGAGAGTGACTCAGAATCCTAAACAGGCACTAGTTCTAGCAATCCAAAGGGCGAGTCTGTCATCACTAGTCGATCTTCAGATCCTCTAGTCCACTCGGATGAATCTATGATGGCTGAGAGATCCAGATTGTTAGAATGATGCATGGATGACATGTGCAATGCATGATCGTATCATGCAAAGGTCTTTGATGGGTGCGGGATCAATGGATTACCATGATATGATGGGATGCATGGAAGAAATTACATGCAGGATGATATGTACACACAAAAAAATAATATGCAGATGAAGAGATATATACACGCATAGCATGAGAGAAAATTTATTATTATTTATATATACATGCATTTGTTTCATTAATATGCATGAACGACGTGCGATGCATGAGCATGCTGTGCAGTAATAACAACCACATGCAAGTAAGTAGATCCTTCCAACCTTATCACTCCCACACACGAGGTCGTGCGGTCTCTTTCCTAGGTGGGCTTAGTCCATGGGTCAACAGGGAACCAATTGGACGCGCATGGTGCACGGCGAAAAATCGACAGCATAACACTCTTAATCTAATGAACATACGTATGAGTTTTGGCCATTACATATTTGGGCAATTCAATCAAATTAAGGTTGGCTCACTGGGGCATGAAAGCCTTTGATAAAAAACCACTTAATTTGGTTGACTTTGTCTAATACGTGATGACCCATATCACAAGCATTGTATTAAGAAGCATGCTACCTAGGAAAAGTTTCTACTTGCCATTACATTGGCTTTGGTCAAGGTGATGAAATTTTAGGGCTACCCAAGCATGGTGCCTGCCAACGGGTCTAGCTCATCACAAGCATAACGACCGATTGGGTCTCCATTTGATATACTATTAATAGCACAAGGCTTGGACTGGTGATTATCGCTAACACTTCCCTACAATGAGTGAAAGTAGGGTCGTGCTTTGGGAACGCACCGGGGTAAAGAGGGACCAACTATCGTAAGTTTAAGGCTCTAAGATGCAATGCAAATTTTCGAAAAGAGAAATAATTTTAACTTTTAAAAACCCAATTATACATTTTAACTAAAGCACTTTCGGAGCAAAGTCTCAAACACAAACTCCCCAGTGGAGTCGCCACTGGGACGCGCGCCGGACCAACCCAGCAAGGGCCCTCGCTTGTGAATCCGCCATTGGGATTTGAGGAATTGGTTTGCGTCTTTTGATCATGGGCGCCATGAGATATCATCAGTGTATTCCTCCCAATAGAACATTGGGGAGAACAACCTAGTCTAATGACACCTAAAGGCACCTTTGAGGCATTTGGAGTCGCCACCCAATTTGCAAGAAATTGGGAAAAAGTCTCTCACCTCTAACGGTCTAAACCAGAGATATGGTGTCCGAAACTTCACTCTTATTTATGCTTTGGTTAATTATAAATGGGTTTTTAGCCTCTTAAAATTATATCCCTCATCTCACGTGATTGATGCATTTAAATTAAATAGCGCATTCCAAGCATACGAAAGCGATAAAAGGAAAGCGATAAAGAAAGCGATAAATGAAAGCGATAAACACAGAAGCACAAAATTACAAGAGAAATAGGGGCGGAATACAACCCCAATAATAAATAAAGTTGCCCCAAAATTAATTACAAGGGCCCAAAAAGAAATGAACTTGAATTTAAAACACTCATACAAGATCAAAATAAAAAGACATACATAAATCGAGACATTGTTTTAGGAACATTGGTTCCTTCGTGCCTATTCGAATGTTTAGGAACATTGGTTCCTTCGCGTTTATTCGAAGAGGGTTCGAAGAGTCGTTGTGTTTGTTTGTTGAAAACGGTGATGAGTGATCCCATTTTTTGGGAAATTGACTCTTCGTTTTATTGTGATATTTTTTATTCCTTGGATAAAATAGGGGACATTGGTCCCAATTTTATTAGTAAAAACCCAATTTAATTGTAAAAATATTTTTGTGATTTTTTATCGCACGCGTGCACAAACAAAATAATTATTTACAAATAAACACGTAACACATCAAGAGGAGTTGAAAAGATCTCACCAAAACGGAGTGTCCATCCACGCGTCACCACCCATCCGGGAGTCGTGGGGCGCTCACACGATGCGACTCAAATTAAATCTCATACAAAATGATATCGAAGATATTAGTAATAATTCTAAAAATTAATCGAGTAAAGACGAAATAAATATTAGGCAAATTAATTTAATGAACCAGATAATTTACATGCAAGGTAAATTAAAACAAGTCATGGCAAAAATGAGGATAATGATAAAATAATGACAACAGTAACAAGAATATTAGAAAATAAACATAATAATAATAATAATAATAATAATGAATGTGAATAATGATGATAATAAAAATAATAAAAATGACCATAACAAAAAAAGAGAAAGTAATCCAACAGTGAACATCAATATAACAATAATAAAAATAACAATAAAATAATAATAATAATATGTAATAACTGTTAATAACAAACTATATTAATAACAACAAAATAATTAATAACGGTAATAATAATAGAACAAATAATAATAATAGTAATAATAGTTAGACAGGATAATAAAAACAATAATAATAATAATAATAATAATAATAATAATAATAATAATAATAATAATAATAATAATAATAATAATAATAATAATAATAATAATAATAAGGATGGCAGAATAACAATAATAAACATAAACACAATAAAAATAATAATGATAGCAAAATATCAAATTGAAGCAAACAAATAATATATTAGTAGTGATATTAACACATTAAAATGCTAAAAGTAAACAATATACATGATAATAATAGCAAAAAATAATATTAACAATAATAAATAATATAAAAATGAGGATGAGTCCAAGAATGTTTACCCTCGGAATTTTTAGATCGAAGAACGGTGTCTCGATTCGTTCCCCTTGTCGATTTTGTGGTGATGAATGCTTGAAGAAAATGTAAAAATCGATGCTTTGAAAATAAAATCAAGAGAATACCTTGATAAAAATATTTTTTTGGTGGGTGATTGAGCAAAGGAAATTAATTTTCCAAGCTTAAATCACCCAAGAAATGGATTATTTTTGAAGAACAATTAAAGATTAAAATTTAAGAAAAAGAAAAAAAATTAGGAGTTGAAGAACCAGTTGCTGGAGAGGAAAAAATTGGAGAGAAGAGCCCAGAAATCATTTTTTCCAAATGTTTGCCGTCCCCTTTTAAAAAACCCCCTCTTGATTTTAATTTTCGGTGTCTTCCCAAAAAAGAAAAAAAACAAAATTAACTTTTTAATTTTTATCGTTTCCAAAAAAACCAAAAACGTGAAAAAAACGCATGTAAACAGCGAAAAACTGGGGCAGAGCAGGTGGCTGCGGCACAACGCGCAGGGACAGCCGCGCGTACGTGTGCTGAAGGGCAGGGGGCTGCGTGGTGGCCAAGGGGCCATCACGCGGCCACCTTGCCCAAAATGCCAAAGTGGCCGCGTGGTGGCAATGGCCACCACGCGGCCATGGTAAATGGCGAAAATAATGATTTTGGCCATTTACCACAATTTTGGCAAAAATCATTTATATATATATATTTTTTTAATCTTTTTTTCCCTTTTTTTTTCTTAAATCCTTTTCTTTAAAAAACTAATTAACTAATTTAATACCTAATTCCCTTTTTTAACTAAATCAATTACTTAATTTATTTCAATTAAATAAAAAACTAATTTAATTCCCTTTTTTCAATTAAATTAATTCAATTCAATTCAATTCAATTAAATAACTAATTTAATTTAATTTTTTTTATTTTATCAAAATAACACCTTCCAATAATATTATTTTTGGAATACAAATTAATAATATTTTTTTATGATAAAAAAAACGAGGGTCTCGACAAGGGAAGCATCATTTTTGACACCTTTGCCTGTAAGTCGGTATCATTTTCATCATCAGGTAATTCTGATCTTGGATCGCCTCAGGACCCGGTGTCTACACCAGCTATTAAGGAGAAGATGGAGCAGTTATGCTCAGTTCAGCAATTATGAAAAGTAATCCGACTAATAGGAAGTCATACCGTATCGCTCGCGAGAACTATCCGTTGGGACAGTTTTTCTTCAAAAGTCACATAAAAAGGCATAATTTTCCACCAAGCTTTCTAACTTTTGAAGGAGGGAACACAACTTTTGGACTTCTATAAATTTAGATCTCAACTGTAATTTTAGAGATGATGTAATTTTGAGGATTATTTTCTATTACAAGTTAAATTTTATTTTCTGTAACAGTTCTTAGTTAGTTTTCATGTTTTGAAGAAGAAGACCAAGGAGAAGAAGATCTTTTACAAGGGTTTGAGTAAAGGGTTGAAAGATTTCTTTCTCATTACTGTTATCTGTTATTTCTTCTCTGTAAATCAATTGAATATTATTGTTATTTTCTATTTCCATCTATGCTAGTAGTCTTTTAATGTAGAATTTTCTATTGGTATTTTTATGCATGATTACTATAAGTATGAGTTTAATTGAAAGATAAATTCTTACTTACATCTAATAGAAGTTCATCATTGAAGCATTATTTGAGAGATCGTAATGTTAGATGGTTGTTATAGGTTGGTGATTATTCCTGAAATTTGTATGTATAACACTCTAATTCATTAATGAAAATTGTGAGTTAGAATTATAAATGCATGTTTTAGACACTCTAATTTATGTCGAGAGAGTAAATTGAAATTATATTCCAACTTGGCTTGCTTAAGAGATTAAAATTATAATTAAATGATGGAATCAAGTTTTATATTTGTTAATTCTTCATTATATGTTTTGTCTTCTTTGATTAACATAAACTAGGTTTAATTAGTTTACATAATATAGTAGTTTAGATCTAACTCACAAATTAATGATAATTGTAAACAAGATTAAAATTGAGTAGTAATAGTATGTAATAATTAGCACATTCCTCGTGGGATCGACATCTTTTGTATTATTTCGGTACACCGTATGCTTGCAGAATTAGCACATGTAAAATAGGCTAACATGACCCTTTGGGTTCCATGTGCATGTTAGCAGTACAAAATATAACTAAGATTCCTAATTGAACTGGGTCTCTTATGATTTAAACTCTTTAAAACCATTTTATCAATTCTCAATTGATATTCACCAAAATTATTGTACAAGCCATGAGAGGCTTCTAGTCAAGCATTGTGACTACCTAAATGATAGGAATTTCAGTGGTTTCCACTTTTATCCATCCATATCAAGTTTCCATGCAATCACTCCTTGCACCATTCTTCTAATCTCATTAATGAATTAAATATGGACATGTATCAATTCTATCATAAACTTATTATATTTTTATACTTTTATCTTTATTTCCAAAATGCCCTTGTGAATATCATTCACCTTGTATTCCACCTTGCCTAAAATTTTCTGAACAAAGATGTATAGAAATACTAGAGATAGAACTTTCCACTATAACTAAGGTGGTGTATCCTTTATTGATCACTCAACTGGCTCCAAATAGTTCATGTTGTACCCAATCTCTGAGTTATGTATACCCCTTCAAATAGTAAAAGCATAGGAGTCAAAGTATAACACTTGCTACTTGAGATACCTTGGTGATCTCAAGTCTAAGGATACTTACACAACTACTATGATGAGATACTTCACTAATATAATATAAGTATCCATGTGAATTTTCTCAAAATAGGTCTCTAATGTATTTGTTCTTCTAACAAGCACCCATATGTTAACTTTGATCATCTCAATGATCATAGATAATGAGAACTACTGCTTGAACTATTCAAGAAGTATACCATATGCTAGTTTATCCGTATTAAAAATGTCCTATCTTATTAATACTATATGACTAGGGATAATTTAGGTATTAATATGTTTGCATGCAATAGGTATCTCATATCATAAACCCTTCATGATTACTTTTGTACTGTGTTCATATACCAAGGCTACATTCTATAGTTTAATTTATATACATGTAAATGTTAATATACAAAAGCACTAAAGAATGTAAAATGCCTTATATTATTCAAATATAATGTTTTATCCATATTATACTTGGGATTTAAGGCATATCACTAACAATAACTTAAAGCCAATAAATGTAGGATCAAATCCTCATATAGATCATTGTCCATACATACCTGAGCTAACCTAAATTCTCAATGTACCCATTCATCTTCAGTGCATGAGTTACAGTTGAAGTGCCCTCTATCATCTTACACCCAAAAAGAGTGCAAGCAACATTGTACATTTTGATTCAAGCTTAATAACTGAACAGCTCCTCTAGATGGAAGATAATAGTCTTCATATCCATCTTCTTATGCTGCTTATTTAAATTATAGGACATAGTAAATAAGCAGTTAGCATGACACATGTAGCCATCTCACTATCCTTTTTATACTTTAGATAAGCCAGCTACTCATCTACAGAAGTAGCATTAGATGGATGCAATGATGGCTTATGATCTTGAACATAGTGTATCTTTTTGGATCTATGATAATCTTACATTTCGAAGTGAATCCATAAAGTTGGTTCTAATTAACTTATATTTGTCCAAGATTAATCACAGGTTAACATGTGATGTGCTCATGATGTAATAACATATGTCACACCCCGAAATGTACCCTAGAAGGATTGGGCATATTGAGGATGAGTAGTGATCAAGGTTGTGCACGTTGAAGAGTTTGGTATGCCAATTTGATAATTTAAGAGTCAATGTAAAAGTTTCAATAAGTGTGGCTAATGAAAAAATTGTGGAGTATGAAATTAGGATTTGATTGGAAGAATAAAATTAATGGAGTGGGCCAATGTGAAGGATTAGTAAATTATAAGTATAAATGTATGAGGTTATGAAAGTTAGAGGATCAAAAGAGAAATTTGAAAAAAATTATCTATTTTGGGCCAATAGGAGTGTGACAAGTCATAAGGGGATAAGGAGGAGTATGTAAGAGGAGAGAGAAGGAGAGAGAGGGCAGAAATCTGCCCTCCCCTTTCCCGTTCTCCCGTTCTCTCCCTCTGTTCTTCTTCTTCTTCTTCTTCTTCTTCTTCTTCTTCTTCTTCTTCTTCTTATTTCATGCCATCCTTCCTCTGGAAATCAAAGACCAAGATTTTAATGATGAAGGTGATTAACTCAAGAGGATTAAGTGTGGAATTATTGAGGAAACGTAAGTCTAAGTTTTGTTTCCTTCTATTTTCTTTGTTGGATTTTGGAACCCTAGATTTATATTTTGAGTATTTGTATGTTTTGATGAGGATTTGGATGAGCTTGGGAGCTAGAAAGATCATCTAAAGAAGCTATTAGGAGCTAAGGAGTTGAGGTATGGGAATTTAGGTTTTTGGTGTAACATTTGATTGTTTTAATTTCAATAGATTTTTTGGAAATTTTGGAGTTAAAAAATTGTTTAGACATGTTCAAATGTTGTTGGTTTTGTGTTAATTATGAGGTTTTGATAGAGCAATTTGTATTGTGTTGAAGTTTGTTTTGAATGGGAAATTTTGGGTATGATTTTGAGGAGAGAAGTTCTGTAGATTTTGCTGAGGGATTTAAAATCCGGATTCTATCGCGATCGCGATAGAGATCAGTGAGGGGGAGTGCACGAGACGTGCACATTGTGCACGAGCATGCACTTGGTGCACAAGTCGTGCACGCGTTGGTCCCCTCCCTCTTGTGTTTGCTTGTTTCCTTTGTGGTTCTCGTTCACGATTCGTGTCTCTGAGCACGAGTCGTGATGGGTTCCTTTTTCACAAGTGAGTCTAGCCACTGTCACGAGCGCGACTTCTTGTCACAATCGCGACAGTCTCCTCTCTACCTGAAAACTGTTTTTGAGAAACTTCTTCTTTGCATAGTTTTTCACCTATGTTATGCATCTATGATTGAAAATGTGAATTATTGATGTATTCCCATGCATAGTAATTATTGAAATATAAGAATTTGATCTACCATGATTATGTTGTAAATGTATATGTGTAACAAAATGTGAACTTATCCGTTAAGTCTAAATGAATATGATAACTGTAATTTAATTGTTGAGACTAAATATGGACATGATATCTAATAACATAAATGTGTTTAATATGTTCATATGAAGTATTTATCCGTAAATGAATGCATGTGCCCAATAAAAATGAAAGAATGTTATGCGTATTGGAGGAATGTGTATGCATGTGGAAATGAGACGAATCCAATAATAATAATGTGGAAATTTGGCCTACATTAGTCGAGTAGTGGATAGATAGGCATGCCTATAGAGTTCTGTTAGCTGCAGCCCTATGTTCTGTTTGGACCCTGATCAGGTCCCCGTTGGGATCCTCGCGATCCCCAATGTGTATGGATCTTGTTTAAGATCCCTAATGTGAAAATGTTTTGAATGAGAAAAATATGGTGTTGCTTTCGAATCGTACCCACGGGTACCGCCATGTGTTCTGTTACTCGCTTATCCACCCCTTTGACTTAGCAGGCAATTAAATGAATTGATAAGTTCTGTGATAATGTATAAAGAGATATGTGAATCAAGTGTTTGAAATTGTTTGTTGAAATGATAAGCTTGTGCTTCATGCACTAATGTGTTCTGGATCGTTCACGGACTCGTATTTGGAATTTTGTGGTATTTTCGGATACCTAAATGCTTTGCATCTGAACCTAATGTAAGTTAAATGAAGAGAAATGTAACAGATAATGTTATTCTGATAAGTATGTATGAATGAATACTAACTGCATGTGAATTCGAATGTGGATATTGCATGTTACTAATCTGTTCAAAAGTTCAGAGTATGATTGTTTACATGAAATCTTTGTCACGAGTTATTGAGATATTTGTTATACATTTTGCTATAGTTAAGAACTTGGTGAATGAGCTTTATGAATGTATTCGTTTATATGTTTAATATGACAATACAGGTATGTTATATATTATCTACCTTGTGGATCTTAGCCTGGATTATTACTGTAAGTATATTGGTAAGTAATTCGTGTGCATTGTTTATTGGTTGTAATGAATATGATGATGTTATACTGATTGGTAAGTAAGGAATAATAATGTTTTAAGCATAATATGGATAACTAGATTTAGGAAATAAGTTAGGATTAATTATGAAATATGTGTGTTAAGGTTTTCTATAGAACTACGTGGATCTGATTCCCCCAACCATAGAGATACGTAGGAACCTTGGAATAACATTCCAAGCCCGAACCAAATCATAAAGTCTAAATGTTTTGTTTAGTTTTGAATAAATAACGGTTTGATTAAAATGAAATGTTTTGATTTAAGTATTGATAATATAATTTATATGATTTTTGGAAATATTTGTAATAATGGGAGTTTTGAACTTTATATTTTGAACCTTAAAATGTATTTCGGGAAAGTGTGAAGTGTAACTACCTCTAGGGCCATTAAGTGATTTAAAGTATATGATAAGTTTTGTATAAAATATTTTTGATCAAGAAGTAAATTAGTATTTCTACTTATGGTTTATAAGACACTAATGTATGGGTAATTGTTTAAGTTTTCTAATAAGAGTAAGAATATGAAATTGTGATAACTTTGACCGGTGTATTCCTTGCTTATGTATATGTGTATATGCTTGTATTTGTATTGCCAATCACTACGAGTGGTTGGTTATTATTAATTGTGGATCCCTGCTAAGCGTTATCGCTTAGCAAAGGTGTTTCTCCGTGCAGGTCAAGAGATTAGAGTAGCACAGCGGTCTGCTGAGTCTTTGGCCAACAAGTCGATAGAATTTTAATAGGAAGTGTTTTTGGATTTTGGAATGTAATTAAGTTTTGTTTATTTATTTTTGTAATAAGTTGTAATATCTTATCGTGCGAATTCTGGTGTGTGTATGACATAGGTTTAGGATGCACATGTCTTGAGGTTTGTTTTGAAAAATTTTATTATTCTGCTTTCCGTTATTGCCATGTGTGTCTTTGTCTGGTAGCACCCTTCACTTACCGTAGCTCTTCATCGTCCGATATGGTATGTGTGGGGGTTGGAGGTGTTACAATTTGGTATTAGAGCTCCGATTTAGTCGATTCTAGTTGATTAGAGGTTTCCAAGTTTGTCTGTATAGTTTAGCATTGGCCAAAGCGAATGATTTTGTTTTTTAGGTTTGAGTTGGGAATGAGATTTTTCCGATTAGATGAAGTGTTTAGTTAAGTGATGGCTCAGTAGATCACATTCTACCTGCCCTGTATTGTTATGTGTGTATGTGTGTTATTGGGACGTGTTTATTAGATGAGTTATCCGAGATTTTATTGGAATTTTGTTCTGATACTAGGTGTTTAAAGTGAAGGTTCTGTAGAAGCTCTTGAAGTGTATTGATATATGATTGCCTTGGGAGAGTAGATGTTTTGGTATTTTGAGATGGAAGGATATTTGTATTTTGTAAGATTATGGTTAGGGGCAATGTTATTAAAACCGGATCGGATATAAAATCGGCAAGGCTGAGGGTTCGTGGTTCGACCGGGTTCGACCGGGTTCAACCGGGTTTTTTCTTTTTTTTTTTTAATATTATTAATTAATATAATTGTTATAAAAAGCCATGTAATTTCATTATCATGATGATCATAATACTCCTACACTACTAAGCTTTTTCTCATATCTGATGGTCCTTAGCTTTTCTTCAAATTTTCTATACAAATACAAAGTTTTCTAAGTTTTTACTACCCACACTAGACACAGAAACAAACTTAGAAAATAAAAATAACCCACACAAAGCCCCTTCACCCAAATCTAATCATTCTTTTGCAAAGATAGTATCAACCCAAAAATTGAAGGGTCCAAAAATTATGGACGTATTAGGCTAGCCCTTATAAAGCAGAACGGCGCAATGATGAAGACCCAAGGCCTAAGCAGGAGCTGAGACCCAATTAAGAAGGCATGATAAGAAGTTGAAGCATGAGGTCCAAAAGCAACTAAGACCTTAGAAGGAGAATTGAGACCCAAAAAGTCAGAAGCCCAAGAAGAAGAAGACCTAAGAAAATGTGAACATTTTAAGCATTTTAGAAAATAGCATGACCATGCGCAAGGACGACACGCAGTTCTCTTCTTGATATTTTCCACCTTCTTTCAACTTTCTTTATTTTTTTTCCATTAATCAATCACTGATTTTTTGGGGTTTGTTTGTTTAGGCGGAGAAAGTGGGGGCTATTTCTTTCTTCTTCTTTAATACCTTCAACCTAAACCCTATAAAATAAAATAATTTGCAACCTCAGAGGCCTAATAATGGTTTTTACAGTATTGCATATCAAGCTTTCGTTTAAGGAATAACAACAGGAAATAAAATCAGGGGAATAAACACTCACCGATTTTCAGTATCTAGCATGGGAATCCGGTGACAGTGAGACTTCGGAGTTGCAATGGGCGGCGGCCACTGAAAGGAGAGAGCAGGTGAAGTGAAAATGAAAAAGGGCAGCGTTTTTGCTCCTCACGACCTGATTTCCCCCTTCTTCTTTTTTTTTTCTTTAACTTCAATAAAACGGCAGCGTTTTTGCAATTTAATCAAAAACCCAGTTTTTTCTGGTTCTCCGATTAGCCGGTTCTTTCCGGTTCAAACCGATTCAATCCGATTTTTTCCCAATCTGGTTTTATATAGTCAAACCGATTTTTTTTTATTTTGGTTCGGTTTTTCGGTTCAGTTTCGGTTTCTAATTTCTACTATTTTCGGTTATATCGGTTCGGTTTGGTTTTGGAGGGCATTAACCGAGAAATAATCGAACCGACTGAAGTAAATGCAAAACAACGTTGTTTTGCATATAGTGATTAAAACTCACCGTTTTAATCACTCTTCTTCCTGACTTTCTACCCCTAAATTTCCCTCACCAGCTCACCTTCCCTCTTTCACGTATACCTAAATCCTATCGCCGCCAGGTCCACTACTCTTCCTCTGTTCCTCCCCCCTATCGTCTGTTCCTCACTCAGTCCTTCGCCTCCCTCCACTCTTCTTCCACGCCTAACAGCCCCTCAGGTCCCATGGCAGCCGCTTAGAATTGCAGCACTCTTCAAATTTTCAGGTATTGATTTTAATCTCAAACTCAAGATTTAATTTTTTTGATGCTGCTTTGATCTCAACCTCATGTTGTTTCGATGCTAATTCGGTGTTTTAGTTCCGAATTTTTTTTATTTCATTAAACATTTGGTCCAATAGATTTATACAACTTGGGGTCTTTTGTTATGTGGTCTACTGTTGTATTGTGTTGTTAGGAAGTTGGATCCTTTCTACTCCAAGATTGCTCTTTTTCTTCTGATTAACGCTGGTTATATGGTTGTTGAATTTGTTGCTGGGTTCATGAGCAATAGTCTCGAATTGATTTCAAATGCCTGTCATATGTTGTTTGATTGTGCTGCATTGGCAATTGGTTTGTATGCTTCTTTTATTGCCCGTTTACCTGCAAAATAATCAGTTTAATTATCAACTAGTAGTTGTAGTTTATTAGCTGTTTTAATTGGGGGCCTTGTAGTGAATATGATTGGTTTGATCTTCTCTCATGAAGAGCATCATCATGCCCACGGTGGGTCTAGATCATGCTCACATTCTCATTCCCACGCCACTCTCACTTCAAGCATGCTGTTTTAAGCTTAAATGTCATGGCTGAGCCAATTGTTTCTTCTGGTTTTTACACTGATTGTTTCTAAACTTGTCACTTGGTATAGTCTTGTCCTTAAACTTCAATTTGTAACCAAAAAAAGAAAAATAATCTTTTAATTACTGCTTGTATAGCATTAGTATCCCGCTGTTCATGTGTTAAACTTACTATTTAGTATGCTGATATATCATGCCATTGCCATTTTAGAAAAAATAAAATTGTCATGGAATGTATTTTTAGACTTATCTATATTTTTAGAGACCTCACCATTTCTTGCATAACCATTATTGTAGTGAATGTGATTGGTACACTTTAACAATTTTAATAATTTCTTCTTAGCATGTACAATACTATTTCTTTAACTGACAAATTTTAATAATTTCTTTGACAATTTTGCAGGATTTATTGCTTTACATTTTTGATTTTGATTATCAATTTTTCTGAGCAAAATATGGCTAGTCAACCAGTAAGATATTATAATTTGTGTTTATAATCAGTCAACTTAACATTTTTCAAATCTAATAATATATTTGTTGTGTCAGAATTCACAACAATCACAACAGCCACAACAATCATCACAAGGCACACCTAATGAAGGAGGAAATTCAAACTCAGTGCCTTCAAGTGGAGATACGGTGAAGTTAACAAAAAGAAAGCCTATAAAACCAAGGTCTAAAATGTGGGATCGTTTTACAAAATTCACTGATGAATCGGGCAACATAAAAGGCAAGTGTAACTATTATAGTAAAGAATTTTGTTGTGATCTTAAGAGAAATGGCACTAGTGCACTAAACAATCACCTTAGTTCTTATCAAAAAAGTTCACAAAATGTTGATAACTCACAAAAAACAATTATGTTTGCAACCAATGGGTGAAGGTGACATGGGTAGTTTGTCTAATTGGAAGTTTGACCAAATGGAAATTAGGGAAGCAATTGCAGAAATGGTCATTGAGGATGAATGTCCATTTAAAGTTGTTGAAAGTAAAGGCTTTAAGAAAGTTATGTTTAAAGCATGTCCTAGGTTTAAGGTGCCTAGTAGGTGGACTGTTTCACGTGATTGTTTTCAAATATATGTGAATGAAAAGGCCAAATTAAAAAGTTTCATTAAAAAAAATTCTCAAAGGATATGCCTTACCACTGATATATGGACATCAATTCAAAAGATGAATTATATGTGCATCACAGGTCATTTCATAGATAATGATTGGAAATTGCATAAGAAAATTTTGAATTTTTGTCCAATTTCAAGTCATACGGGTGATTCACTTGGTAAAGTATTAGTTGATTATTTACTTGAGTGGGGGATTGAAAATGTATTTACAGTGACAGTTGACAATCATAGTGCCAATGAAGTAGCTTGTAATTTTTTGAAAAAGAACCTTGTTAATTGGAAGACTTGTATAGCACATGGCAAATATCTACACATGAGATGCATTGCTCATATTATGAACTTAATTGTTCAAGATGGCTTAAAAGAGGTGGGATGTTCAACTAAATGGATTAGGAATGCTGTTAGATATGTTAGGAATTCTCCTGCTAGGATAAAGAAATTTAAAGAATGTGCTGAAGATAGTAATATTCAATGTAAAAATTCTTTGAAATTAGATGTTCCTACTAGGTGGAACTCAACTTATGAAATGTTAAGTGTTGCTGAAAAATATGAGAAAGCTTCTGAGAAACTTGAGATGTTAGATCCATATTTCAAGCTTGAAGTTGAGGCACAAGATAATGATGGAATTCCATTTGTAGATTGGGCCACTGTGAGGAGATTGAGTGGTATGTTACAATTTTTTTATGATGCTACCATGCGTATTTCTGGATCATTATATGTAACATCTAATTCTTTTTGGACTGAAATTAGTGACCTAGTTGGATCAATTTTAAAGTGGACTTATAGTGATGATTTAGAGATTAGAGCCATGGGTTTAAGGATGAAAGAAAAGTTTGATAAATATTGGGGTGATCATGATAAAGTTAATAAACTTATTTATATTGCACATGTATTTGATCCACGGGAAAAATTTGAGGCAATGGAATTTGCTTTTTGTAAGATTCATAGTGTTGATGATGGTAAGAAGTTGTTCAAAGGAGTAAAGGATACACTTTTTGAATTGTTTAATGAGTATAAGTGTATGGTTCAACCTGAAAGTGGTCATTCTTCCTTTTCACAATCTTCTAGGAGCCCTTCAAGTAATGTTGAGTTTAGTGACTCTAGCGTAGGAATAAAAAGGAGATTGAAAGGTGTGTTTAGAGAAGAATTTAAGAGACAAAAGGAAAATGAAGGGTTTTTGGAGATGAGAAAAACTGAGTTAGATATCTATTTAGAGGAGGCATTACAAGAAGATCGAGAAGATTTTGATTTTTTGCGATGGTGGAGGGTGAATTCTGAGCGGTTTCCTATTCTTGCACACATGGCTAGAGATATTTTGGCTGTTTCGATTTCCACTGTAGCTTCAGAGTCCGCATTCAGTACTGGAGGGAGGGTTCTAGATTCATTTAGGAGCTCTTTGACTCCTAAAGTGGTGGAAGGTTTGATTTGTGCACAAGATTGGCTCCGAAATGGTATTGAATTAAAGAATGAAGAAGATTTAGTAGAAATTGAAAGACATGAAAATGGTAAGTTCAAGCTATAATTATTAGTTCATTTATTTTATATTTAAAAATTGAAATGGTTTTTTTTTATTTATTTTTATGAACTTTGAAATTTGAATGGCTGATTAATTTATTTTCAATATTTAGAATTGCCCATTGTCGGTTTTGGTGGAAATGGGGCATCATTGAGCAGTAGTACTCCTTCATTAGGTAATTATTTTTATATATAAATTATTTTATTTTGAGACGCAAATTATATACATACATTTATCAATTATTAATATATGTTATTTTTAGGTGATGGTTTGTGATTATTTGGGATTTTGATGATTGGATTGAAGGTTGATGAGATGATCTTGAAGGAAGATGAAATTTATTTCAATGTATTTTAAATTGTATCTTTTAATTTGGACAATTGAACTTGTATTTTTTCTCAATTTGTATGTTTGATTTTAGATTTATAATTTGTAATTTTGTATGATTTTAAGTTATATTTTTTTAATTTAAAAATTTAAAATTTCAATTAACCATATAACCGAACCAAACCGACTGACAAATTCGGTTCGGTTTGAGTTCGGTTATTACACAAGTTTCGGCTCGGTTTGGTTTTGTAAAATATAGTAATTTCGGTTTTTGGTTATTTCGGTTCGGTTCGGTTATTGAACCGAACCGACCGTTGCACACCCCTAATTATGGTAATACTCTGTATTCCTGTCAGCTATCTCCAGAAAATTTTCTGAGCATAAGCATATTGAACCATGGGGATGGGAAAAAATACATTATTATACCATCAATTGCATTTCTGCACTATCTTGCATACATGAAACATTGCATTCACATTGCACCATCACCCTTGGATCACACATTTGCATATGTGTTTTGTTAGAGAGAAAGCTGATAGGGTGTATGTTGAATATCTGATATTAAGTATCTGATATTAAGATTAAGTGTGTGATTTATGAGTATAACAATTGTTAAGAAGAATGTACTGTGTGTATAGTTAGAGTTGAGTAGAAAGAGTATTTGGAATCTCGTACAAGTGAATGTGAAAAGATTTTGGAGTTAGATATGAGTATTGTTAGTAAGAAAGGTAGTACGTATGACAGACGTTTATGGAGTATTAAGGAATTATGTAGCGAAATATTTTAAGTTAAATGGTTTACATATCTGTGAAGTGTATGTGCCTTGGTTTTCCGATTGGCGGTTAAATAATGATTATTCCGATGAGTGTGATTGGTTCGAGCGTAAGATAATGAAAAGAGAATTATGAAATTTCTTTAAATCAATTTTATGAGTTTGGGTTTAGTTATGGACAAGAGAAAGTTATGAGTAGTAGCCTTTCCGGATTAAAGAGAAGTGGTTTAAGAGTATAGCGATGAGGATAAGTAATAGCAAGTAAGTATATTAAAAGTAAAGGTGTATTGGAATAAGTAGGATGTATGTATTACAAGTGTCGAACGTAAGTGTTATATGATGATACGGAAATGATCAGTGTAAATGATAGTGAATTAGAGTATAGTTTTTGGATTTTTCTGATGCAATTGAATTTCGAGGACGAAATTCTTTTATGAGGGAAGAGTTATCATACCCTGAAATGTACCCTAGAAGGATTGGGCGTATTGAGGATGAGTAGTGATCAAGGTTGTTCACGTTGAACAGTTTGGTATGCCAATTTGATAATTTAAGAGTCAATGTAAAAGTTTCGATAAGTGTGGCTAATGGAAAAATTGTGGAGTACGAAATTAGGATTTGATTAGAAGAATAAAATTAATGGACTGGGCCAATGTGAAGGATTAGTAAATTATGAGCATAAATGTATGAGGTTATGAGAGTTGGAGGATCAAAAGAAAAATTTGACAAAAATATCTATTTTGGGCCAATAGGAATGTGACAAGTGGTAAGGGGTTAAAGAGGAGTATATAAGAGGAGAGAGAAGGAGAGAGAGAGCAGAAATCTGCCCTCCCCTTTCCCGTTCTCCCGTTCTCTCCCTCTGTACTTCTTCTTCTTCTTCTTATTTCATGCCATCCTTCCTCTGGAAATCAAAGACCAAGATTTTAATGATGAAAGTGATTAACTCAAGAGGATTAAGTGTGGAATTATGGAGGAAAGGTAAGTCTAAGTTTTGTTTCCTTTCATTTTCTTGGTTGGATTTTGGAACCCTAAATTTATATTTTGAGTATTTGTATGTTTTGATGAGGATTTGGATGAGCTTGGGAGCTAGAAAGATCATCTAAAGAAGCTATTAGGAGCTAAGGAGTTGAGGTATGGGAATTTAGGTTTTTGGTCTAACATTTGATTGTTTTGATTTCAGTAGATTTTCTGGAAATTTTGGAGTTAAAAAATTGTTTAGACATGTTCAAATGTTGTGGGTTTTGTAATAATTATGAGGTTTTGATAAAGCAATTTGTACTGTGTTTGAGTTTGTTTTGAATGGGAAATTTTGGGGATGATTTTGAGAGAGAGAAGTTCTGCAGATTTTGGCGAGGGATTGGAAATCCCGATTCTGTAGCGATCGTGACATTGGTGACGCACGCCGGACCCCGTGGCCGCCCCTCTGACCGCCCGCTTGAAGGCGATCGGGCAATTGAGGATCCGTTGGCAACTTGTAAAGATATTTACAAGTGTGTCTATTTTGGGCAACAAGGAGGTTTCATGGAGTCGCCACCCAATAAAACATTGGGAAAGTTTCTCTCGCCTCAGAGAGCCTAAGACAACGCATGTATCCATTTTGGGCCAACCAAAAGGAGTCTTGGAGGGTGAACCTCTCTCCCTTGGAGCCTAGGATTCATTGATTAAGTCTTTGAAAAGGAAACAAGGGGTGTCTTGGAGGTTCCAATGAGTGATCGGAAAGACCTCTCGCCTCGTTGAGCCCAAAGACCAGAGCTGGGTTCGGGACTTCTCATCTATTTCTACCTCGATCATTTTATGATTAAATTTTGAACTCATTAATTCACTCCCTTTCCACACGATGCAATTGAATTAAAAGCGCATTTTATTAACGTGTTAAAGCGATAGATAAATAAAGGAATATTAAATCAAAAAATTACAATAACACTAGGAGCGGAATACAACTCCCATTTATAAATGTGCAATACATGCATAAGATGGGAGATTATTTATTTTGAGGACTTTGGTCCTCGCATGCATTTATTATAAAAACGATGTTTTTATTGTGGAAATTTTTCATTGGATGAAAAATAAGACATTGGGTCCTTAATTTTATGAAAATCTCCTTTTATTAAATATAAAACATTCATCAGTTTTCATATTTAGCGAGATACGAAAAGGTATATTCATGTACATAAAATAATTAATGAATAAACAAATGAGTGAAATAACTAAGAAGGTTAGAAAACTAAATCGGACGGAATCCTCCGAGCATGGTAGATTGCCCCTCGAGCTCATGACAGTCCAAGAAAAACATATATGCTCACAAAACGTTAATGGGTGTTAATATACAAAAGCGCAATATAAATAAAGCTCTAAGATTTGAGAGAGATAGAAAAGGGAAAAGAAAAGGGGGGTTTGAAAATAAGGAGACAGAACCCAGGGACGGCCACTGAAGAGTGACCGACGGGCGTCAGTCAAGGTGACCGACGTGTCCCGTCACTCACTCGAGAGAGGGCGTCTGTGGGAGGGGTGACCGACAGGCGTCGGTGAAACAGATGACCCATCGGTCACCGCTGTCTCTAAAAAACGATGGCGAAACTATTTTTTCAAAGCAAAAAAAGATTTTTACTACAAAAACGAAATGAAAAGGATCAAAATAAAGAAAGATAAAAGCAAAACGTCGAAAAAAACAAGAATAAAAATAAAGATGGAGTAATACGGAGAAGAAGTCTAGAATATTTACCCTCAGATAATATCTTGGTTGGATTTTTAGTGTCAATCAGAGTCCCGCACGCTCCACGAGAAATAAAATGAAGGGTCAAGAATGAGGAAAATATATTGTTTCCTTCTTGATCCCTCAAAAAACTGAGTTTTGGAATCAAAACTTTAGGAAAACTAATTAAATTTAGCTCCTTTTTAATTGTTTGATTCTTAAACTATTAGAGATTTCTTAAGATTTGTGTTTGTTGGAAGAGAGAGAAAACAAGTGTTAATTTTGACAGAGTCTCCCCTTTAGAAATTTTTCCAACCCCTTTCTAGGTGGAAAATGAAAGCTTTTATAGGCCAGGGGTGACCGACGGGCGTCGGTTCCACAGACGGGCATTGGTTCAATCCTACTGACATAAGGATTCAATCGACTGGCCTGCAACTCTTACCGACGGGCGTCGGAAAGGTCGTGTGTTCTGGGAAATCAGGTTGCATGCTTCGAAAAATTAGGTCCCTCCGACGGGCGTCAAAAAATCACATAGGCCGTCGGTGACCCGCAGCGAGCGACGGTCTTGCCTTTGACAGACGGGCAGACCGCCGGTGGAGAAAAATACACCTTTTGATCCAAAAAAAATTCCCGTTTCCTCCCTCTTTCCTATGAAGATTGAAAGAACACATTTCTCATGAAGCAAGGGACCAAAACCTCCGAATCTCAACCGTTTGTACGAACTGGGACATTGATTCCTCATCGGGTAATCTCTAATCCAGACCGCCTTGGGACACGGTGCTTACAGTTGCCCCCAATTTTGGGGAAAACTAGCGCACGATTGCCTAGATGATCCAAAATTCAGAGAAAGGAACAATAAAAAAAAGGAAGAAAAGCGTAACTGTAGCGATTCTTACCTTCCGTGTCCCTCGTGCTAACCGTTTAGAAGTGGTAGTGCCGTGGTCGTGCTAACCCTCCTTAGAGTAGTAGTGCCGCTATCGTGCTAACCCCTCTGTGATTTGAAGTGGTAGTGCCGTGGTCGTGCTAACCCTCCTTAGAGTGGTAGTGCCGCTATCGTGCTAACCCCTCTGCGATTTGAAGTGGTAATGCCGTGGTTGTGCTAACCCTCCTTAGAGTGGTAGTGCCGCCATCGTGCTAACCCTTCTGTGATTTGAAATGGTAGTGCCGAGGTCGTGCTAACCCTCCTTAGAGTGGTAGTGCCGCCATCGTGCTAACCCTTCTGTGATTTGAAGTGGTAGTGCCGTGGTCGTGCTAACCCTTCTGTGATTTGAAGTGGTAGTACCGTGGTCGTGCTAACCCTCCTTAGAGTGGTAGTGCCGCCATCGTGCTAACCCTTCTGTGATTTGAAGTGGTAGTGTCGTGGTCATGCTAACCCTCCTTAGAGTGGTAGAGCCGCCATCGTGCTAACCCTTCTGAGTTTTGATGAAGTGGTTGCCCCCTGAGAGGTCTTTGGTTGAATTCTGCCCCCGGAGAGGTCTTGGGTTGAATCTTTGAATGATGTCGCCACTCGGTTTCTACCGATGTCCGCATTGAATTTTTCTCACTGCAAAACTTAAAAAGCCAAATATGCAGGAAAAATAGTGAGCATGCACGTGAGATGCATGTGTATGCAGCAATGTAAGATAAAAAATTCATCGAAATAGATTCGGAGGTGACGGCCGATTTGGTCATAATTTGCAGTAGGATCGGTGCCCTCTAGAATTGCTTTTGAACTTCATGCTTTTGGGGATTACGAGGTTCTCCTCTGATACCTGTAGTCATTATTTTAAGGTAGTGCGTCCCTTGTAGATTTTCACACTAACTTTTCTTAGCGGCAAATGCGTCCTTTCGGATTTTCACATAACCCTGTGCCTTAATTTTTGCCTTGAATGGATCCAACCCAATCCAGCGGCTTTTATTCATTTTATTTTTTATAGGACAGACTGCCTGTTCCCAGGTTTTCACCCTGCCCTTTAGCCTAACTTTTGCTCAGAGCGCCGATTACGGTTTTCATCTCTAACGATTTTTTTTTTTTACAGAGAAGTTGAAGATGTTGCTAGAGATTTTCGGGCATGATTGGCATGTGTTTGCGCCTCAAATCATGGTTGCATAGGCTTGATTCTTGTCATGAAGGTACTGTGAAACTGGCTTTGCAGTTGATAGTAGGATGAGTTGATTGGTGCACTTGAATGGCGAGAGTAGCAGGGAGCTGATAGATTGGACAGCTTAGAGTAGGCCAAAATGAACTATTTTGGTCATATCAATATTACCGCACAAATGCATGCATTTCGATTTGATTTCATAACATATGATCATCCTTTGGCATTAACTCGAAAAATAAGAGACCTCATATAATCTCAGAATAGATCCTGAAAGTATCAAACTCCTGTTATCAATCAGCCCTCTCGGGTTTCCTTGATTGAATATTTTCTCTCTTTCTCTCTTCTTTTTTTTTTAACCTTTGCCATAGACCCGCCTTCAGTCCATCGGCATTAATTGAATTAGCTTTTATCTTCATTAATCGGGGAGATTGATCCTTCTGAGGTTCGTCTTTTGCAGTATCAAAATCACGTTCTTGGCCCTTGTGCGAATTGGTTGAGGTGATGGGTTCTCTTATTTGGGGCTTGAATGTGAAACCCCACACCTTACTTTCATCGGCTTTGGTGGTTCAATTTTCGAAGTGACTTTCAGTGGTTGAGGTTGGGTTACAGGTTAGATTTAGATGGCTTGGAGGCAAAATTGTGATTGATTTGATTATAATTTTTTCTTTTTTTCTTTTTTTTTTTTTTGAGAGGATAAAAAGTTATCCTTTTAAGTTTGGCTATAAGGGTTCTGAATGGTTAATTGGTTTTCGGGTACATATTTCAAATGGTTGGGAGAAAAGGGGTCATACTGTTGAATTGGAGGTTTCTCACGAAGGTACTGAGTTTCATTCGTCTAACTTCTGATGGAGCTCTTAGAATTTAATCTTATTTGGCAGCACCATATGCCACCCAAATGTTGTTGATGCAAAGGAATCGTCATGTTGGCACGTGAAAGTAGCATGGTCTGAAGAATATCCTTTTCAATCTTCAACATATTATACCTGGTCTAGGCAAAGGCTCCCCTTTTTCTTTTCTTTTTTCTTTTTTTTTTTTCTTTCTTTTCTCTCTTTTTTTTTCTATTTTTTCTTTCTTATTTATTTTATCATTATATCTCAAAATTATTCTCTCTTTAGGAGTTATACCAGATACTATCAAGATTTTGTTTGGAATTTCTAGAGTTTTCGAGATTAGATGAAATCATATTAATTGGGTTAATGTCAAAAAATGAATGGATGCATCGTGATTATAAGAAATGAAATCAATAGAAACACCATACAAATAAGCAAAAACTGTTCATCACATTAAAATAACCAAATTGTCACAAGGAGTTCTTAAAATAAAAAAGCATCTAAAAAAACATAGTATTTCCATGTAGTTCTTGCAAAATGTGCCGCTCAGGTGAACCAGACCCGATCACATATTTGGTGGAGGGACGGCATTATAATCTGGCTTTTTCTTCTTCTCTCTCTTTTCGGGATCTGTGATCTATTTTGCGTCGATGAGATCTTGAATCTTGTTCCTCAGGGTTCGGCAATAGTCCATTAGGTGCCTAGTATGTTGATGATAGGCGCAGTACTGGTCATCTCTATGCCCTGGCTATCCCTGATTCATGGCTGGCCTAGGCGCTAGAGGTCGTATCTTGCCTTCCTTCATAAGTCTTTCCAATACCCAGGATAATGAGTGACCTAAGTTAGAGTAGTACCTCTGACCCTGTCCAACCCCGGTTGCTGAAACTTCGGCCATCTTGCCATTTCTGTTGTTACTGCTTCCAGCTCCGCCTGATCTGTTCCCTGACTGATTCCCAAAGCTCCTTCCAGGAAAGTTATTCTGACTTGCCTTCTTTGCCAGGTGGGCTCCCTCAGCTTCTACAGCAATATCTTTTAGTGACTCCCAATCTCTAAGCCCTTTAAAGCTAAGCAAATCTCTTTGGTAAGGACAGGAATTGCTGATAAATAACCTGATCTGGTCAGCAGTATCAGGCTTCCGTTTCATCTCCATAACCCTATTCCTCTACCTGGTGAGGTACTCATGGAATGACTCGTTAGGCTTTTGCTGTAAAAGTTCGAGGTCCTTCAGAGTGACCTCCATTCTAGTGCTGCAGTCATATTATTTCATGAATTCATCAGTTAGAAAGTCCCAGTCCTCTTTGGATCTCCTATCCAGCCCGTGATACCAGTCTACTACCGGACCCACTAGACTGAGGCAGAAATATTCTACCTTTTGCCTCTTAGTCAACCCTGTGCCCTTCATCACTAGGGTGTATTGCTTGATGTGCGCAGATGGGTCCGAAGTACCATCAAACTTCGGCAGCTCAGGCATCTTAAATCTCTGGGGTAACAATTCCTCATCTCCCAAATCTCTATCCTCGGGATTGATCCCTTTCCCAGCTGATAGCATACGAGTAATAGCCTTAATCTGTTGCCTCATTCCTCTCAGGGCCTCATCCTCCACTTTGGGTGCTCTACCCCTCACAGCTTGGTGGGCTGCTAACTCTTCGACCTCATCTTCCTCCACATAATCTTCATCGGGATTGTGGACCCTTACCCTTCTTGGCTCAACAGGCGCAATAGCTTCATTATCGTTAATAGGTTGGCAAACAGCCACTCCAACGAAGGGAGCCTCCCCACCAGCAGGCGGTTCGACTTGCCCCCGAGGAGGGACTGCCGACACTTGTGGAATAATAGGTGGCTGTGGAGCTATCGGTACTTGTGGGACAAGGGGATGAGCAATCCTTTCAACCATGGCTCCCATCATTTCTAATATTCTCCGCTCAAAGTCCTCTAATCTCCTAGCAAGATCTTGAGTGGTTAGAGCCTCAGTCTCGTCTGCCATTGAGGAAGATGCACTAGAAGTCGGGAGTGACTCAGAATCCCAATTGAGCACTAATTCTAGCAATCCAAAGGATTGGTCCGTTCTTATTAGTCGACCGGGGCCTCTAATCAACTTGGATGAATCTATGATGGCTGAAAATTTAGATTGTTAGAATGATGCATGATCGAAATCTAATGCATGGTCGTGTTATGTAGATGGTCCTGAATGAGTGAAAGATTACAATGATACAATCTGATGCATGGAAGAAATTATATGCAAGATGATATGTACATGTGAATAATATGCAGACGAAAGGATATATACACACGCAACATGAGAAAATGTATATTATTATTCACACACACACACATATATATATATATATATATATTTGTTTATTTTATTCTTTTCGATATGCATGAATGACATATAATGTACAAGCATGCTACGCAGCATCCACAACCACATGCAAGCAGATAGATCCCTCCAACCTTATTTCTCCCACACACGGGGTCGTGCGGTCTCTTTCCTAGGCGGGATTAATCCACGGGTCAGCGGGGAACCCAATGGACACGGATGGTGTGCGGTGAAAAACCGGCAGCATAACACTCCTATACTAATGCACAAGCGCATGGATAATGATCATCATGTATTTAGACATCCCAAATATATCGACATGGCCCTACCGAGGCATGGAAGCCTTTGGCTAGGTTACCAAGTAAGACATCTGGATTCACCCAATACATAATGACCCATACAGCAAGCATGATATTTCGGTTCATATCACCTAGGGAGAGTATCTACGGCCATTATATGAGCTTTAGTCGAGGGAGATATTACTTTAAGGCTACCCAAGCATGATCCCTGCCGACGGGTCTAGCTCATCACAAGTATAACGACCGATCGGGTCATCATTTTATATACCAAAAGGTACGAAGCTTGGGCTGGTGATTATCCTTAACACTTCTCCACATTGAGTGAACGTAGGGTTGTACTTCGGGAATGCACCGAGATTAAGAAGGGACCAATCTAGCGTATTCTAAGGCTCTAATGGGATGTATATGGAAATGAGAGAAAGCGAATTTATGAATTAAACTTTAATCATAAATGTTAACCGAGGTATTTTCAAATCGAAGTCTCGAACCATCCGGAGTCCCTAGTGGAGTCGCCAATGTGACGCGCGCCGGACCCCGTGGCCACCCCTCTGACCGCCCGCTTGAGGGCAATCGGGCAATTGAGGATCCGTTGGCAACTTGTAAAGATATTTACAAGTGCGTCTATTTTGGGCAACAAGGAGGTTTCATGGAGTCGCCACCCAATAAAATATTGGGAAAGTTTCTCTCGCCTCAGAGAGCCTAAGACAACGCACGTATCCATTTTGGGCCAACCAAAAGGAGTCTTGGAGGGTGAACCTCTCTCCCTTGGAGCCTAGGATTCATTGATTAAGTCTTTAAAAAGGACACAAGGGGTGTCTTGGAGGTTCCAATGAGTGATCGGAAAGACCTCTCGCCTCGTTGAGCCCAAAGACCAGAGCTGGGTTCGGGACTTCTCATCTATTTCTACCTCGATCATTTTATAATTAAATTTTAAACCCATTAATTCACTCCCTTTCCACATGATGCAATTGAATTAAAAGCACATTTTATTCACGTGTTAAAGCGATAGATAAATAAAGGAATATTAAATCAAAAAATTACAATAACACTAGGAGCGGAATACAACTCCCATTTATAAATGTGCAATACATACATAAGACAAGAGATTATTTATTTTGAGGACTTTGGTCCTCGCATGCATTTATTATAAAAACGATGTTTTTATTGTGAAAATTTTTTATTGGATGAAAAATAGGACATTGGGTCGTTAATTTTATGAAAATCTCCTTTTATTAAATATAAAACATTCATCAGTTTTCATATTTAGCGAGATACAAAAAGGTATATTCATGTACATAAAATAATTAATGAATAAACAAATGAGTGAAATAACTAAGAAGGTTAGAAAGCTAAACCGGACGGAATCCTCCAAGCATGGTAGATTGCCCCTCGAGCTCATGACAGTCCAAGAAAAACATATATGCTCACAAAAGGTTAATGGGTGTTAATATACAAAAGCGCAATATAAATAAAGCTCTTAGATTTGAGAGAGATAGAAAAGGGAAAAGAGAGGGGGGGTTTGAAAATAAGGAGAAAGAACCCAGGGACGGCCACTGCCGAGTGACCGACGGGCGTCAGTCAAGGTGACCGACGTGTCCCGTCACTCACTCGAGAGAGGGCGTCTGTGGGAGGGGTGACCGACAGGCGTCGGTGAAACAGATGACCCATCGATAACCGCTGTCTCTAAAAAACGACAGCGAAACTATTTTTTCAAAGCAAAAATAGATTTTTACCACAAAAACGAAATGAAAAGGATCAAAATAAAGAAAGATAAAAGCAAAAAGTCGAAAAAAACGAGAATAAAAGTAAAGATGGAGTAATACGGAGAAGAAGTCCGGAATATTTACCATCAGATAATATCTTGGTTGGATTTTTAGTGTCGATCAGAGTCCCGTACGCTCCACGAGAAACAAAATGAAGGGTCAAGAATGAGGAAAATAGATTGTTTCCTTCTTGATCCTTCAAAAAACTGAGTTTTGGAATCAAAACTTTAGGAAAACTAATTAGATTTAGCTCCTTTTTAATGGTTTGATTCTTAAAATATTAGAGATTTCTTAAGATTTGTATTTGTTGGAAGAGAGAGAAAATAAGTGTTAATTTTGACAGAGTCTCCCCTTTAGAAATTTCTCCAACCCCTTTCTAGGTGGGAAATGAAAGCTTTTATAGGCCAGGGGTGACCGACGGGCGTCGGTTCCACAGACGGGCGTCGGTTTAATCGTACTGACATAAGGATTCAACCGACGGGCCTGCAACTCTTACCGACGGGCGTCGGAAAGGTCGCGTGTTCCGGGAAATCAGGTTGCGTGCTCCGAAAAATTAGGTCCCTCCGACGGGCGTCGAAAAATCACATAGGCCGTTGGTGACCCGCAACGAGCGACGGTCTTGCCTTTGACAGATGGGCAAACCACCGGTGGAGAAAAATACACCTTTTGACCCAAAAAACATTCACGTTTCCTCCCTCTTTCCTACGAAGATTGAAAGAACACATTTCTCATGAAGCAAGGGACCAAAACCTCTGAATCTCAACCGTTTGTACAGATTCGGACGTTGATTCCTCATCGGGTAATCTCTAATCCAGACCGCCTCGGGACACGGTGCTTACAGCGACAGAGATCAGTGAGGGGGAGTACACGAGACGTGCACTTGCGCACGAGATGTGCACATTGTGCACAAGTCCTGCACTTGGTGCACGAGACGTGCACGTGTCGGTCCCCTCCCTCTTGTGTTTGCTTGTTTCCTCTGTGGTTTTCCTTCATAATTCGTGTCTCTGAGCACGAGTCGTGATGGGTTCCTTTTTTCGCAGGTGAGTCTAGCCACTGTTGCGAGCGCAACTTCTTATCTCGATCGCGATAGTCTCCTCTCTACTTGAAAACTACTTTTGAGAAACTTCTTCTTTGCATAGTTTTTCACCTATGTTATGCATCTATGATAGAAAATGTGAATTATTGATGCATTCCCATGCATAGTAATTATTGACATATAAGAATTTGATCTACTATGATTATGTTGTAAATGTATATGTGTAACGAAATGTGAACTTATCCGTTAAGTCTAAATGAATATGATAACTGTAATTTAATTGTTGAGACTAAATGTGGACATGATATCTAATAACATAAATGTGTTTAATATGTTCATATGAAGTATTTATCCGTAAATGAATGCATGTGCCCAATAAAAATGAAAGAATGTTATGGGTATTGGTGGAATGTGTATGCGTGTCAAAATGAGACGAATCCAATAATAATAATGTGGAAATTTAGCCTGCTTTAGTCAAGTCGTGGATAGATAGGCATGCCTATAGAGTTCTGTTGGCTGTAGCCCTCTGTTCTGTTTGGACCCTGATCAGATCCCCGTTCGGATTCTCACGATCCCCAATGTGTATGGATCTTATTTAAGATCCCCAATGTGAAAATGTTTTGAATGAGAAAAATATGATGTTGCTTTTCGAATCGTACCCACGGGTACCGCCATGTGTTTTGTTACTCGCTTAGCCCCCTTTTAACTTAGCAGGCAATTAAATGAATTGATAAGTTCTGTGTTAATGTACAAAGAGATATGTGAATCAAGTGTTTGAAAGTGTTTGTTGAAATGATAAGCTTGTGCTTCACGCACTAATGTGTTCTGGATCCTTCACGGACTCGTATGTGGAATTGTGTGGTATCTTCGGATACCTAAATGCTTTGCATATGAACCTAATGTCAATTAAATGAAGAGAAATATAACAGATAATGTTATTCTGATAAGTGTGTATGAATGAATACTGACTGTATGTGAATTCGTATGTGGATATTACATGTTACTAATATGTTCAAAAGTTTAGAGTATGATTGTTTACATGAAATCTTTGTCATGAGTTATTAAGATATTTGTTATACATTTTGCTATAGTTAAGAACTTGGTGAATGAGCTTTATGAATGTATTCGTTTATATGTTTAATATGAGAATACAGGTATGTTATGTATTATCTACTTTGTGGATCTTAGCCTGGATTATTAATGTAATTAGATTCGTAAGTAATTCGTGTGCATTGTTTATTGGCTGTAATGAATATAATGATGTTATACTGATTGGTAAGTAAGGAATAATAATGTGTTAAGCATAATATGGATAACTGGATTTAGGAAATAAGTTAGGATTAATTATGGAAGATGTGTGTTAAGGATTTTTGTAGAACTACGTGGTTCTGATTCCCCCAACCATAGGGATACGTAGGAAGCTTGGAATAACATTCCAAGCCCAAACCAAATCGAAAAGTCTAAATATTTTGTTTAGTTTTGAATAAATAACGGTTTGATTAAAATGAAATGTTTTGATTTAAATATTGATAATGTAATTTATATGATTTTTGGCATATTTGTAATAATGGGAGTTTTGAACTTTATATTTTGAACCTTAAAATGTATTTAGGGAAAGTGTGAAGTGTAAATACCTCTAGGGCCATTAAGTGATTTAAAGCATATGATAAGTTTTGTATAAAATATTTTTGATCAATAAGTAAATTAATATTTCTGCTTATGGGTTTATAAGACACTAATGTATGGGTAATTGTTTAAGTTTTCGAATAAGAGTTAGAATATGAAATTGTGATAACTTTGACCGGTGTATTCCTTGCTTATGTATATGTGTATATGCATGTATTCGTATCGCCAATCACTGCGAGTGGTTGGTTATTATTAATTATGGATCCCTCCTAAGCGTTATCGCTTAGCACGGGTGTTTCTCCATGCAGGTCAGTAGATCAGAGTAGTGCAGCGGTCTGCTGAGTCTTTGGCCAACAAGTCGATAGAATTTTAATAGGAAGTGTTTTTGGATTTCGGAATGTAATTAAGTTTTGTTTATTTGTTTTTGTAATAAGTTTTAATATCTTATAGTGCGAATTCTGGTGTGTGTATGACATAGGTTTAGGATGCGCATGTCTCGAGGTTTGTTTTGAAAAATTTTATTATTCTATTTTCCTTTATTGCCATGTGTGTCTTTGTCTGGTAGCACCCTTCGCTCACCGTAGCTCTTCGTCCTTTGATATGCTACGTGTGGGGGTTAGGGGTGTTACAACCTATATGTGAAGAATTAAGTATGTTAGAATATGTTCGTGTATATGAATGCATTGATAAGGTCTTTTATTAATCTATTTTACTTTCATTATTTTATTGCGAGCTAATGGCCCTTATTATTAATCGAAGATAATCTCATGGTTTTCCTAGTGGGTTACTTAGTTAAAAATTTGACCAAGAGTTTCCTCAACAAGCCAAACCCTAACTTAAAAGGTAGGTATCATATACCAATTGCATCTATATGCAACTATTAAATCATTGTGCCACCAACTCTTGATGAATGCATTTATTGATATGAAAAGCCCAATCTTGCCTCCAGGTCCAGTAGCTTTGAGTTTGCTGAACAAACTAATGGCTTAGTCAAGATGACCCATTAATATGTTTCGAACATATTCGATATAATATGGGCTTGTGTTTGCTCAAAAATCCAATACTATAAAGAACTCTGGTTCTCCTCAAATAAACCAAAGGCTTTATGTCTCAATATTAATTGAGGGCTTTGTTCGTTTTGGGTCTCATCATTCATGGTCAGTATGCATTGGCATGCACATGCATATTCATTAATCTAATTAATCATGCATACATATTTAACTTTTAAATACGTGAGCTAGCTATGGACTTTTCTACTTTGGTTTCCTCGAGCCATGAAGGAAACCAGGTAAAACACTAGGTTGAATGCATAAGTTACAAAACCAAAAGAAAAGAATAATACAATATGTTTTCTTTCTTCTTGGATCCTCTATTTGGCCCATCTTGCACTTTGATCTTGGTTTCCTTCTTTCTTAGTCTAATCCTATGTAATCTAATCATATATAATAAATAAAAGGAAAAATACAAGGTAAACAGGCTGAACATAAAAGTCCTTATAGGCCAAAATTAAACCATGCATAAGCTCAATCTCATTGGGCCATAAGTCCATAACTATCTCATCATGCCAAGACATTTATCCTATCGTGCAATCTAATGCATAAAAAGAAAAAGCAAACTAGGAATCCTATTTAGCTAACTAGTTAAGGTCTCAACTCTTGAGACAAGGTTTATTGTATATGTTATGTCTTGAGTATATGTTATATGGAAACTACATTAAGATAGTCTTTTCTCAATTAGATCCAGATTAGGAAAACTTTTTCATTTTGAAAACTACTTCAAAATGAAAACATTTTGACTAGTTCAAAAACTAGTTTTCTAAAAATGTTGTTTTTCATGTTCTGCTTCCGATTACTAATCATATTACCAATGAATTACCATATTTAATTATTTAATCTCATTAATTAATTAAATAGGTCTTAGATATAGAAGATATTGATTTTAAATCATTTCCATTTAAGGTCTTCATCATTTCACGAATTAATCTCATTAAGCATGCACGGCTGGGTTAATTGTAGTATTTATAGCCCTTTTTGTCTTGGATGGGCCAAATGACTTATAGGCCAATTCCATCACTTAAAATCACTTAATTAATTCTTTAATGATTAGGTCCATAGGTTCTAATTAGCTCTTAACTCTACTAAGTCATATCTATAATTAATTTTAACTAGATTAAAACCTTAAACCACATTTTAATATCCAATATTAATTTTTGTTTGGTTCTAGAAGTGAGATAAATCCAATTGGGCTAAAAACATCAAAGTCCAAATTCGGCCTACAAGGTGCTCCTAGCAAACCAAATTCGACTAGGTTTTGCTTTTTAATTTAGATCAAATCCCAATTATAATTTTCTTATTTTAAAATAGCAAATTAAATTAGGGTTCATTGAAATACATGAATTTATTCATCAAAAACATTAAAAATCATGTTCCTAAATTTTAGGCCCCTTATTCTTCTTCTATGTGTAGAAAATATAGGGAGGCCTTGAGTGGCCTCTAATCACACTATTTCTCATTTTCTTCACATAGAATTCAAGACATGTACATATTATATAGTTTACATATCATATATAATAGTTCCATCACATACCAAACTGAAATATAACATGCAATTTACAAATAAACCGTAAATAGTTACAACTAGCTAGTCTAAACAACCTAGTTAAAACTACAGAACTATTTTTATGATAAAACCAAGACTTTGATACCATTAAAGGGATTTAGAGCTCATGCACATGTAAGATCTTGTCATGAAAATAACAAAATTAAACTAAAAGATTCTAACTCCTTTACCTTTGAGATTTGTTGATTAGTTGAATTGCCTTGGCACTAGGTTGCAGTAAACCACTAGTGTCAAAATAATGGCCACCTCCAAGTGTATCTACACTAGAAAAGAGGTTTAAGAACACTTTAAAGGATATTCAAAGGTCGAAATTGGGTACGGACTAGTAACCCGATTCGGCTACAAATAAAAGAAAAAGAGAAAGTGTGTAACTTTTTAAGGCAAGGCTAATATCCCTAATTGTTTTCTCTTACCATAATTTCATCCTAAATAAGTATGTATACTCTTTATTTGTTAGATTATGGTTAGTTTGTAATGGCTGCACCTTTCCATAAGGCTTGGTCCATTTGGATGGGCTTAAGTGACATTTACAGGTCCAATTCACCAAACTTGCACAGAAGCCTTGGGTGAACTGGACATGTGCATCTAATTGAGCTCAAAGTCCAACTAAACTTTATAAATAGCCTCATAACACATTAATTAAGCCCTATAACAATTATTAGATGCAACCAATGCAAATTGAGATCAAGAGAAAAAAATCTTTAATTCACTCAAAGGCCCATGCGTATAAATGTCTAGGTGGGCCTTTCTATGCATTTCACTTGGGCTTCTAAGTACAAAACCCTATTCCTATTTTATATTATAATTTAGTAATTTCCCATGACATCTCATGTCAAACTTATACTTTTCCATTTCACCTCGTACCTCATTTTCATTATGTGTGTGACCCTTATGTATGTTGTCAGTACAAAATGTAACTAAAAGTCCTAATTGAATGGGGACTATTATGATTTAAACTCTTTTAAACCATATCATCAATTCTAAATTTATATTTATTATACATTAATGTATAAATCATAAGAGGCTTCTAATAAAGCATTATAACTACCCAAAAGACAAGAATTCAGTGGTTTTCACTTTTACCTTTCCATATCAATTTACCATGCAATTACTCCTTTCACCATTATTTTATTCTCATTCATAAATAGAATATGCACATGTGTCAATTTATTCATTAACTTCTTTTATTTCATACTTTTTTCATTATTTCCAAAATGCCCTTATGAATCTTATTCACCTTGCATTCCACTTTGGCCAAGGTTTTCTGAACAAAAAAGTATAGGAACACTTGATATAGAAATCCCCACTACAATTAGGGTGGTGAATCCTTTATTAGTCACTTAACTACTTCCAAGTAGTTCATATTGTACCCAATCTCTGAGCTATTTATAATCCTTCTAGGAGTAAAATCATAGGAGTCAAAGTATAATACTTGCTGCCTAAGATACCTTGGTGATCTCAAGTCTAAGGATACTTGCACTACTTATATGATGAGATACTTATTGATATAGTATAAGTATCTATGTGAAATGCCTCATGATAGGTCTCCAATGTACTCATTCTTCTAACAAGCATTCGTAAGTTAACTTTAATCATCCCAATGATCACAGCGTATGATGTAGAACTATTGCTTGAACTCTTCAAGAAGTATAACATATACTAGTCTATCCATATTAACAATGTCTTGTCTTGTTAATGCTATGACTAGGGATAATTTAGGTATTAATACATTTACATACAACAGTCATCTTACATCATAAGGTCTTCATGATTGCCTTTGTGTTATGTTCATATACCAAGGACTGCATTCTATAATTTAAGTCATATGCAAGCAGATTTTAATATTCAAAAGCACTAGAGAACGAAGAAATGCCTTATTATTATTCAAACAGAATATTTATTCATGGAAAGAATCCCTATTATACATGGACTCTAAGGCATATAACTAACAGTCTATGATGCAATCATAATCTTTAAAGCAATTCAAGCGACCTCTGTTGCCTCGAATTAAGTTATTTTTTTTAGTAAAAAGGCATTTAAGGCTTTTATGGTCTGTGTAGATTTGACATTTCTCATTATACAAGAAGTTTTGCTAGATTTTCAATACTAACTCTACTGCTGCTAACTCTAGATTGTGGGTAGGATAATTATCTTCACGTGACTTAAGTTGTCTAGAAATGTACGCTATAACTTTCCCATCTTGAATTAGTACACATCCCAACGATTCTTAGAAGCATCACTGTAAATCACAAATTCCTTTTCACTTATAGGTTGAGTTAAAATCAGTGATCATAGTTTTTAACTTCTCAAAACTAGTTCGGCATTCAGGTGGCCATTCAAACTTCACTCCCTTCAGCATTAATTCATTCATGGTATACGGTATTATTGAGAATCTTTTAACAAACCTTTTATAATACCCAGCTAAACCTAAGAAACTCCTCACTTTAGTTATATTTTGTGGTGGTTTCCAATTCACTACAACTTCAAATTTGCTAGGATCCATCCTGATTCATTCTGAGGAGAATATAAGTTCCAAAAATGCCAACTCACTAAGCTAAAACTCACATTTGCTCAATTTCACTTACAACTATTTTTCTCTTAGTGTTTGTAAAACTATTTTGAGATATTGGTCATGTTCCTCTTTTGTCTTCAAGTAAACCAAAATGTTATCAATGAACAATACTACAAACTGGTCCAAATATGATCTAGAGACTATGTTCATTATATCAATGAATGTAGCTAAGGCATTAGTTAACCTGAATGACATAACCAGAAATTCATAATGGCTATAATGAGTTCTAAAGGCAATTTTGGCACATCAACATCTTTCACCTTCATTTGATAATAACCTAACCAAAGATCCATCTTTGAAAACAAACATGTTCATTTCAATTGATCGAATAATTCTTTTATCCTTAGCAATGGATACTTTTTCTTGATTTTCATTTTATTTAACTATTAATAATTGATATATGATCGAAGTGTCCCATTTTTATTTTTGACAACCAAAAACCAGTGCTCCCCAATGAGACATTAGATCGTATAAACCTTTTATCTAACAATTCTTGCAATTGCACTTTTAGTTCTTTCAACTCATCAAAAGCCATTTGCGAAGGTGCTAATGAATTAGGTGCAATTCATGGAATAACATCTGTCACAAACTCTAACTTCCTTTTTGAAGGCAATCTAGGTAATTTCTTTGGAAACATATTTGGAAATTCACATACAGTATGAATGTTTTAAATATTAGGTTTCTCCTTACTGGTATCAAGTATCAAGGCTAAAAATTTCACCACACTTTTTGCATTAATTTCTGAGCTTTAAGAGCATATATGACCTAGGCACAAATTTATCTTTGCACCTTGAAACACTATTTCAAAATGATCAGGAGTTAGAAGTACAAATTTTTTTAAGATGGCACTGCCTTGTTGCTTGATGTTTGGTAAATAAATCCATTCTCAAAATCAAATCAAACTCACAAAAAGGAATTTCACTTAGATCTGCTGCGAATTCCTTACCTTGAATCTTTACAAGACAATCCCTATGTACTCTATTAACTAATACACTCTTGCCTAATGGACTAGTTTCCATGATATCATGATCTAATGTAACACAATATTAATACAAATATATGAATGTGTAGAACCATAATTAATTAAAGCATAAACATCGGTATTAAATAAAGAGAATGTAATAGCAATAACTTCTTGAGCATCTTGTTCTTCCCTTACCTTTATGTAATAGGGTCATGGGCGTGGCACCTAAGGTCCCACGGCCATAGCACCCAAACCCTCATATTTACCTTCTAATTTAGTCTCCTAATGTTGCTAACTTGATCTTCTAACCTTATACACTTTTGATACCCTTAATCCTATTCACAACCTGTAACGCCCTTATCACTCCGTACAATACGTAAAGGTTATCCTTTATGGATGATTGCCATGATTGTTTGAAGTGCATTTACAGCTAGTTAGTTGTTAAAACAGGAAAAAATATTCTTTTTGAATTGCAAACTTAATTACATATCCTAATCTTAATTATTAATCATCTTACTACACTCCATTTTAATTCCTTATTATCACTAATGCCGATTGACCTATAACTGTCTTTCTTACTATTCATGTGGATAAAATTTTGGCAGTATAACGGTTATAAATATATCCTGCCCTCCTGAAGTCAAACAATACCACAGCCCGTAAAGGACACAACAGTTCATATAACATAGCATGATCATAACACAATCTTAAAATATATCACCCAACATAATCACATCATAATTGTCTAAAATATTTAAATATTCCATATTAGTGTTATACAATTCATTACACATAACCAAACTCAATTATCAGTTTACATACACATGCCATCTTACCCAAACATATAAAATGTCCTATAATTCTCGCTTTACCAGTCAGCTCCCAAAATTCTCCTTGTATGCTTGCTATAACACCCCGATACCCCCGTTGGAAGGATACCGAAGCGCTACCGCGACACTCACTCACACACTAAATGTAACACCCCGATACCCCCGTTAGAAGGATACCAGAACGCTACCGCGACACTCACTCACACACATGCATGCATCACAGCGGAAGCGCACAATAACAAAAAAAATAAATCTTAACATCTTAACATATAATCAGAATATATATATACATCATCAAAACGTACATCTCTGTACCCAAAAAGAATTACATAATTACATAACCACATAACCAAAATGATATAAAAAAGAAAATACAGGAGCAGTACAAAAATAAAACAAAACTCTACTCCTACATGGCCAACCCTGCAGATGTGCGACTCGAGCAGAACAAAGCCTACCACCTACACGGGAAAACAGCCCGTGCTAAGCGATAACTCTTAGTGGGAAGGAACACAGATAACAAAACACTATACAATAATGTCAGGCAAATACATATATAACAAGCATCAACATACTGAAATCTCTAAGTAACAGAGAAGAGAGATATATGTCATAATTACTATAAGAAAACAGAACTTAATAACAGCATGCATAAAGCATATACACTAACTGGATTCACTCAATAATCATAACACTTCTCTAAACAAATGCCAAACACTTCGAAATATAGCCTGAATTTCAGTGGTGGTGGCTACGGGAACACTAACGGGAGAGCGAAGCCTCAAAACATTATACCCGAAGGTAGCAAGGGAGACCGGAGTCTCAAAACATTTTCACCAAAACCATAATGGAGGTCAACTGTAATCACTAAGACCCTATAAGCGGGGTCATCGTAAAGCCCGAGGGCAAACACTGGCAGTTGCACTCACTATCCATTTATAAGCATGCTTATCTATCCACTACTATGTCACTTCAGGCTCAACTACTCGCTCATAATTCAATACCTTAAATTCTTCAAGTACACGAATCAAACACTATCATTAATATTCACTAATACAACACTAGGACAATATATCACCAAGGCATAAGCAAAACTATGTACCATGCAATAGTGAGAAACCGTGCAAAGTGGGGCAAAAGAATCACCTCGGAAAATAGGGCAGGTAGGAAGGGCCTCTTTCGTGATCGCGACAGAGCACAAGGTACCCCGTCATGCGCTCGCGATGAAGCACCGCTCGGCAAACATCATCCTACTGAGCTCTGTCGCGCTAGCGACAAAGACAGGATAGTTCCCCTTCGCGTGTGCGCTCGGGGCACGCTCGCTTTGGGGCTTGGCTACGCTCGGCCTACCGAGCTCTCTGTCGCGCTTGCAACACTATTCCGCACTATGTCGCACTCGCGACAGATGTCGCACTCACGACAGAGCCCAGAATTGCCCAGAAACTCAGTATTCTGCACTTCACTTCAAGCCCAACAATTTCAAAACCACTCAAACATGCACTAACACTTACCTCAACACTCAATGCATACAAATACATGCTTATCATCATTATACACTCACTTCACATTAATTTAAACAATAAATCACAATTAAATCACAAGAACAATCAAATCATAATTTACACTAACTCATGCTATATCACTTCCAACTTTACATTCAAATCACTACAACTTGAATCATGGAAAACCAAAAATCCAATTCAAACAATTACATGCATTAACACATACTTTAACACTCAAGTTCATCAGAAATTTAAGCACAACACATAAATGATCCAAAGAGAAAAGAGGGCAAAAACACTCCCAAACCTCAAAATGAAGCTTCAAACCGTCCACTTCAAAATCCAACTTTCTCTTTTCCTTTGCTCTTTCTTTTATCCTCCGATTCTTGCACCAAAACCCAGCCAAACACACACTTAAGTCAAGCAATTCATTCACTCTTACAAAACCAGAAATAAAGAAGAAGAAGAAGAAGAAGAAGAAGAAGAAGAAGAAGAAACCCAATCAACCCAAGCACTTACGTCTTCAACAATCAGCTCTTAAACTCAGGAAATCCTACTCAAATCTTGAAGCACCAACTCAAACAAGGAAGGAAAGCATCCAAAATGCAAAGAAAGGGAAGAGGGGAACGGGAATGGGGCAAGCAAGAGGGGAAAAAGCAGCTTCCACGGGAAGCTTCCCCTTTTTTCTGCCCTCCCCTCTCTCTCTCTTCCTTTTCATTAAATGCTCACCTATCAAATCTATGTGTCACACTCCAAGGGTCCCAAGTGTCAAAATCTTGACTAACTCTTCATCAAGGCACCATACACAACACACACTAGATAGACTCTACATTAAACACTTTACTCCTTGGTACAATACACATATTCCACTCAATAAACTCCTCTCTTTAAAACTTTGCTTAGTTTCTTCAATTAAATCCTTAATTATCCAAATTCCCACATGCACAAATTATCTAAATACCCTTTAATTTTCGACTTAGCTTGCGAATTCCGACTAGACCCTTTTTGGGTCGTTACACTTGCTCCGATCCTTAAACTCCTATACCTACACGCAGTCAAATAAACTACATGCTGAATATTATTTATGTCCAGTAGTTGATACATATACTAGATTTTTCATTTCTAATTACAAATATACATGCATGCCTGCACAATTCCTAATCTTAACTTTCTTATACCCATTTTTTTTTTAAATAATAACATTTATACAATCAATTACTAAGCTAAGCCTTTAAAATCTACCAATTAAATTATATTCATAATCCATAACCAATATTTTTATAATTAATAATAATTTTTCGTAATTACTACTATTATACAAACTTACATAATATTTATTTTTATGCATTTACATATATATATATATATATGTGTGTGTGTGTGTGTGTGTGTTTAATCTTAATGCCGTACAATTCTTATTATTATTATTATTATTATTATTATTATTATTATTATTATTATTATTATTATTATTATTTTACTAACACATAATAATTCTCATTAATTATTATAATTACATTTACTAGCCAAAAACCTTACCCATAACACTTAGATCCTTACATTAATCCTATTTATGTTCAATTACATTTTAATCTTTTATTTAACACTACTATTACTATTTTACAATTTAGTCTCTAAACTTTTACTAAATTATAATGTTGTCCTCCTTTTTCACTTATTTACAATAATACCATAAATTAATCTTACTTTTGTATTTATTTCCTTATTTGACTACAAATTACCATTTAGTCCTTAAAATATAGTTTTCAAGCCAAATTACATTTTAATCCCTTATTATTTCCTTAAATTACGATTTTACTATTCAATTTCACTATAATTACAGTTATGTCACTAATTATCCATATTTCTCACCCAATTCATTATTTAGCATGAAAAACTACCGTTCAGACCCTAAACTATATTTTATGCGTAATTTCACATTTAATCCATATTTCTTCATCTTATTACTTATTTAACCAATTAATTACTTATTTTCCATAATTACCATATTTTTTCTCACTATTTAGCATAATTACCATTTTGACCGTAACAGTTTTAAATCTTTACAATGTAGTCCGTATTTATTTTATTTTCCTTTTTACTTCATATTTATTCATTTTAATCCATTTTCCTTAATTTGTCTCTAATATTTATCCGGCAGAAATCAAATACACAAGACGAAGAACCATAAGAGATAGTGACCGCTAAAGACCACTAACTCTGAAGCCATAAGAGTAGGTAACCATTAGGGATTACTACTCTAGGAGCCATAAGAGTAAATGACCACTAGGGATCATTACTCTGGGTGCCATAAGAGTAAGTGACCACTAAGGATCACTACTCTGAGTCATAAAAATAGTCCATCAATTCCTTAAGCCATAATGGCATAGTGCCATACATAGTATACTGTCATTGGCCTACCCATACGAGTCCTCATGACTCGAACCGCGGTATAGGTGTCCCTATGGCTAGCCAACTATATCTTGAAATAGTGATTTACTACCAGAACACTAAGGGCAACAATCAGCATACCTTAATTCTTTAATTCTTTATATTTATAACCATAATTATCATATTCATTACATATTATGCCTTAACATAACCTTACTTTTATTCTGAGATACAATTCTATTTCTTATTTCAATAAATAACCATGCATACATTACTTTTTTATTTCTTTATTATACTTATATATATCATAAGATTATTACATAATATCCATTCACTAATCACAAACTACTTGTTTATTACACTACCATTCATACACTTAATTTCTTTTCTATTAAATTCAATTCCATTTTACTTATTATTTGATTCTAATCTTATTCATGTCATGTTGTTGCTTAATCATAACTTATTCCATAATATTTACTTAATACATAATTTAATATCAACATAAATTATATTCATTAATAATCTAAAAGTTCCAAATAAATTATTATACACTTTACTTTAACTATACATTCATTTTATGGTCTAATATTCATTAAATTAACAAAGTATACCATAATTTGCCTTAGGTGTCCATTCGGCCAAGACTTATATTTTTTTCTCCATAATTCTTTTTCTTCTATTTATCGATCAATCCATTAAATTACATGTTAATTTACATTAATACATGTATATGTATTATAAATTGTAAAATTACACCATAACAACCTTAGGTTCCATATTCGGCCATGGTTAGGGATTTTATACCAAATTAATTTTGTAATAGCCTAAAATAGCTACTTTTGTGAATAGTGACATCGAGGTAAATAGTGTCATCCGGAGTCGAAAAATATTTTATTGAATTATTAGAAAGTACTAGTTATAAGGAGCTTTGTGGTACAATTTGGAGTGAAAATGATGTCAAATAGGTCTCCAAAAGTCAAAATAAGAAAAAACTCCGGCTTGGTTTAAATAGTAACAGGTTTGACTTTAGGTTCGACTGTTAAGATAGTAAATGACCTCTGAAAAGCTATCTGAAGGCATCGATGAACTTAGAATGATGTGTAAAATAATTTGGTGATAAAAAGTAAATTTTATGATCCACTGAAAATTTTGTGAATCGGACCGATTTAATTGAACCAGACCAAAAAGGGGCCCTGATTAGATGAAATCAAAGTCTAATAAATTATTAAGAGCAAAAAGAAAGTTAAGGATGAAAGGTGAATTGAACCGGTCCAACTAAAGAACCGAACCAGACGGACCGATTTGACCAAAAGTTGATCGAGCTCTAATTGGTGTTACAAAGCTCAGTAAAATTATCTAAAAGTATGAATTTACTTGAAATATTATGAAAAATCAAATGGTAATAAAAAGTAAATTTTGCGGTGAAACAAAAAACTGGATTATCGAACTAGTAGGAAATTATCGGACCGAGAAATGGTTTTCGATTGTACTGAAATTTTATATGGAGTTTAATAAATATATTTTATGAATTATGGAATTGATTTGGTGAGAAATTGAACTTGGTAAGTGATGAAAATAATTTTGGATTGGAAAATGGACTTAATAACCTAAATGGGCTTTTGGGTTGGCCTAATTGGTTGGACCAAGCCCAAGCCCACTTAAGACCCTTATATAAAGCTGAAAAATCAGCCAATTTCCAGACTTCTCTTCAGCTCTCTCCTCGCTTCTCTTGGCCGAATGGAGCATTCTCCATTCCTCCACCAATTTCTTCTTCCTTCTTCCACAGTTCTCACCAAATTTCACCTCTCTAAGTAAAATCCAGCCTCTCTTTTCATTTATGATGGCCTCAAAAGCTCATTTAAAGTGAAAAAAGTGAAAAAAATCAAGTGTTCAAGATTATGTGTAAAAAGTGAGAAATTTCGGCCACTTAAGGAATACAAAGGAGATGGTGATGTTTCATGGAGTAAAGCTAAGGGAAGGAAGATGGAAGTGTGGAGAAAATGAATCTAAAGTTAGTGGATACAATATCCTATCATTTCCATTAATTATGTATGTTTTTATCTTATGTTCATATTACATGTGTGTGATTTATGCATGTTTAGTTGAAATAAACTTGATAGACATATTTTGGGAGGTTAAATATGAGAGTTAGAGTGATTAAAATGGAGAAAAATAAATTGTATGCCATGGGTACATAGTAGGCCGAATTGAATACATTGGGTATATTGAGGTATACATGGTGTTTTAGATGAATTAATGGTGTATTTATGATAATTTATATGTAATATGGCTAAATTAATAATTAAAGAAAAGAAAAATAATGTTTAGAGGGTAGACATAATGTAGGCCTAATAGATTGATTAGATTAAATTGAATATATGTTATGATATAATGTAACTAAAGTGTATACTTAGGCTAAATGAAATGAAATATAAGTAAATAAATAAAGAATGAATGAAAATTAAAAATAAGAAAAGAAAAACTAAGTGGGCTGAATTGTTTCTTAGAAATAACCTAAGTAAACTTGATAATTTAATATAAACTAAGTATATTTACATGTTAATTTGGGTGTCATATAGTTACATAAATAATAATTGAGTGAAAAAGAAAAATAGAATATAAAGTATAAGTGTAGGCCGAATGGTAACCTTAGGGTTATTATAGTGTAAAATGAAAAATTGTTAAATATTTTGATATTAAATGAACATATAATGTAAAATAAATGTGTGTTAATTTATTTGGAATTAATTGAATAAAAATTAATATTTTAGAATATAACAATGTATTATGTTAATAATTGAAACTATGATTTATGTGATATTTTAATGAAAATATGGCATGAATAATATTAAAAATAACTAAATTAGCGAAATAAAGATGCTTCAGTGGAAAAAGAATGAATTGCATGTCAATGGGAAATGTTGGTTGATTGAAATGATATGTAAATTAATGGTGTAATATATTTTAAGTTATTGTTATAAAGGAAATTGAATTGAATGAATGACTTAATTGCGCTTAGTAGTGGTCTGTTAGTTAATCTAGTTTAGAATATAGTTGGCTAGCCATAAAAATTTCACACCGCGGTACGAGTCATGGCGACTCGTTTAAGTAGGCTAATAACAGTCTACTAAATGTTGGAATGTTCAAATGTTAAAATGTAAAATGAAATGACATGAAATGAAATGAAATGGAATGTGTGGGTGGTCTTTCAGGGTCACTTTAAAATGTAATGGATCTGTCGGGTCCACGTCCCGTGTATCCGGTTCGGAGATTTCTACAGGATTGATACTAGGGGAAAAATTATAAAAACATAATTTAAAAAGGTAAAAATATGAATTAAAGTGAGTAATACAATTTTAAATGAGAAATAAGGTAAAAAAAAAAAGGGCTTAATTGTAAGAAATTAAAAAGATGGTGTGATTAAAGGGCAAAAGTGTAAATTTAATAATTATCAAGGTTAATAAGAGAGAATAGGAAATGAATTGATAAAGTAAGTAAATTAATAATACTATAAGGACTAAAACATGAAATGGCATAAAAATAGTATTTTAGGGGTTAAGTGATAAATTGTAGGTTAAAATAATGGAAAATGAATTAAAATAAAATAAAATAAATGATGAAAAAAAAAAGGGGACCAAAGTGGTAACTTAAGCAATTATGTAGTAAGTGATTAAATTAGAAGAATTAAATGAAGTCATTACGTAGTGAAAATGGTTCAAGTAATAATACTAATAATTATAATAAAGGCATGAATGAGATTGCTTTAAAGGATAAAAGTATCAGGTAAGAACAAAAAATGGTAATATATGATTAATGTAAATAACTTATAAAGGTTAGGGAAGTACATGGCAAAATGTGTGGACCCGTTGATTAAAAAGGATGGACATGCAAAAATTAAAGTGATAATAAAATGCATTAGTGTAATAACATACTAAGCGATATTGTACATAATGACAACTTGAATTGGAGAATAGGGTAAATGTTAAGTTGGCTAAGATGGGAACGTAAGGGATCTGATGGTTTGATAAAGAAGGTAAGCAATTAGCATGGGTTGAGTAAATATATGTTATGTAACATCTTTATATAACATTTCTAACGTACGTTAGTGGTTATGTCGTTTAGTAATATTGTTACTTAAGCTTATATGCGAATAAAATTTGTTTCGTTAAAATTATGCTTAGTCGATGATTTATAACTGTCCAATTTATTAGTCCAATTCTATAAAAATTTCGGCAACATAACGACTATAATATCAATTTACCCAAACCTGCAAATTCCACAAACCATAGCTCACACAGGCACAACAACTTATAATATTTTTCTCATATTTCAAACACCATAAATAGTCTCATAATATCCACTAAATATTAATGTCCACTACACACAATAAATACATAAACCAAAATTACATCACCATATAAAAGTATATACATGCCATACATTAATAATGACAAAATATTTGGTACAAGTTTAGTCCCAGCAGTCTCCCAAAAAGTGGTATGCTTGCTCCATGCCTAGCCTGTACGTACACGCAGTCAACAGAAATTACGCGCTGAATATTAATTATAGTTAGTGGTGGTTACAATTCTAAGAATTTATATTTATCTAATATATAATTTCAATATAATATTTAAAATATATATTCCTAATTTATATAAACCTAATTGTTATATTTAGTTATACTTACCATTCAACTTGCTTTAAAACTCATAAATTAATTTATTCACCATATAAATTTTATTATTATTATTATTATTATTATTATTATTATTATTATTATTATTATTATTATTATTAATTTCCATTTAACTATTTAATCAAATTAGTGACTTATTTACTTATAAATTTCTCATATTAATCTTTTATCTAAATATATTCAAGAATCATTAATAATACACTAATCCATTCATTTATTTAACTTCAATCACTTCCTACAATACTAATCTATTACATTGTATTTGATTATCTTTTCTCCAATTTAATTATTTTAAATTTACATTTTCCGATTTAGTCCTTAATTTTTTTCTTCTATTTACGGTTATGTCCTTCTATTTTATTTATTTACTAAATTGCCACTAACTATCCAAACTTCTAGATCTAAATCGTTATTTAACCTGTAAATTATTATTTATTCCTCATTTTACTAATTTCATGACCATTTACGGTTTAGTCCTCAAATAATTATTTAAATTAGTATTTTTACCCATTAAACTTCTTTCCATTTAATTTACCTTTATTTACCATATAAATATTTTTTTTTGCCAATTTGTCTCTAAACTTCATAATTTATTACATTTTAGTCCATTTTCCTTCTTTTCCATACATTAGTCCAGGTTTAATTAATTTTACTCATTTTTTTACAACTTTAACCCTAGTATCGGTTCAGTAGAAATCCCATAACCGGATATGCGGGACATGGACTCCACAGATCCACATCATTCCAAAGTGACCCCGTAGGACCACTAATACATTTATATTTCATTTAATTTGACATTTTGAACATTCATTCATTTGTAGACCGCCATTGATCTACTAATAGTGAGTCGTCATGACTCACACCGCGGTTTTACTGCTCCTATGGCTACCCAATTATATCCTGAACTAGATTTGATTACTAGACTATTACTAAGGGCAAGATAAATAAAAATTCACATTATTTTATTATAATATATCATTATGCCAATATAATCAAACTCTATAATATTCATTCTTTTCTTACTAAATTACCTTTATTCCACTAATTATTTAATAGCATAATCATTCATGTCATAATTCCATTATAATTAAACCATTTATTCCATTTCAACTATAAATATAACATACCAAAATATTCTAAAATATTCATTCTTACTCAATAAATTCCAAATAAATTACCATAGCCTCAAATTATATTCTATACTCATTTTATGTCATTCTCCCAACTAAATTACACATTTAACTTGATTTTTAATATAAACATAATATACTAATTTATTCTAAAATATTCATTTATGTTCAATATATTCTAAATAAATTCATATATACCTAATTATTAACTTATATTCATATTATGCTTTTAATTTTAGCATTTAGCAAGAGTTTCCCCTAACTTCCCTACCTTTATCATTCAGCCACCATCCCTAAACCATATTAAATATTTTATTTTTATTTTTTCTTCACTCAATTCATTAATTTATCTCTTAATTTACATGTATACTTTTTATTTCACTAATATACCTAATGTATACCCTATTTCCCATTGATATTCCATTCGGCCATCTTGGATTCTCCAACCTATAAATCATTTCTTCTTCATTTAACCCTTCAATTTATCATTTCTAATATCCTAAATCAATATTATAACATTTATTCCAATTATACACATATAATTAGCATGGTTACTATTTCAACATAACCTAAATTTACTCTAAATCATTGGAAATAAATAGAATTTGCAACCACTCACCTTAGTTCCTTGAATTACTCTTCCAAATCTTCCTTTGCTTTGCTTTTTCCTCTTGAAACTCCTTCACCTTCTTTATTAAGTATGGCCAAAATTCAAAATTGAGCTACCATAAAAAATCATGCATTCTATCCACAATATAACTCCATAATTGCACTCTACATACCCTAAATTACCTATTAGAACCATTAATTAAATTTAAAACCTTCAATTCCTCTTACCTCACTTCACACCCTAATCCTTATACCCTTGAAATTTCCCAAATTCTTCACTCAACTTGGAGATTAGACACTGCAATAGTGTTATATAGGGGCTCAATTAATTTAGATAGGCTTGAATTGGGTGGAAAATTAGAGGAGAATTGAAGAAATTTTGAGAGAAAAAGTAGGAGGGAAATTCGGCCAAGAGAGGGGGCTGGAGAGGCTGAAGAATTCTGGAGTTTTCTCCAGATTTCTGATTTTTCAGCCTTTAAATATGCTGGTTTTTGGGCTGGCCGGTCCAACCAAGGTGGTTGGACCTAATTCTAAGCCCATTTTAAATTAATAGCCCATTAACCAAACTAAAATTAATTCTCCCCCTTCCCGACCTCTAATTCACTCCAAAGAATTTCCAAAATTTCCCAAATAATTAATTAAGCCTCAACAAAAATTTTCAACCCAATCGGAATCCGTTTCCGGGACTGGCTCACTCTAACAGGTCCGATTCGGTAACTTTCAGTGTTACCGTAAAATTAATTTTTTTTTACCAAAAATTTCTAAATATTATTTTAAGGTTGTGCATATTCTCAAAATAATTTTTGGAGGTCATTTACTATTTTTTAGAGGTCCAGTCAAACCGGGGTACCTAAACACGGTTCAGGGTTTTTCTTATTTTTGACTTTTGAAAACCTATTTAAATTCATTTTCACTCCAAATTTTACCACTGGACTCACAATGACTAATATTTTTCGATAGTCAAATAAAATATTTTTTCGCCTCTGGGTGCAATTTTTGCCTCGTGTGCACTATTTACCATCGGGAAATACTATTCACGCCTAATCCGGTATTGTGGCCATTACAATTCTCCCCTACTTATAAAAATTTCATCCTCGAAATTTTACCTATAACGAAAAGTTGCAGATATTGTTGTCTCATTACAGCTTCTGGTTCCCACGTGACTTCTTCTACATTATGATGATTCTACAAAACCTTGACCAGTGGGATTTGCTTATTCCGAAGTTGTTTGATTTCTCTGTCTAAAATCTTTACTAGGTGTTTTTCATAAGTTAAATCGGACTGGATCTGAATCTTCTCTGGTTTGATGACATGGCTAGAATCAGACCGATATCTTCTAAGCATGGATACATAGAAAACATCATGAATTCTCTCCAGTTCTTGAGACAGCTTTAATCGATAAGCAACAGGTCCTACTCGTTGAATAACTTCATACGGACCTATAAACCTGGGACTGAGTTTACCCTTTTTCCCTAACCTCATAACTTTCTTCCACAGGGATACCTTCAAGAATACTTTGTCGCCAATCTGAAATTCAATATCTTTCCTTTTTAAATCAGAATATGACTTCTGGCGATCCAAAGCTTCCTTCAATCTATCTCTGATTATCTTCACTTTTTCTTCGGTTTCCCGAATCAAATCTGATACCACTAATCTCCTTTCACTCAGTTCTGTCCAGCACAGAGCGGTTCTGCATTTTCTTCCATATAATGCTTCGTACGGCGCCATTTTAATGCTAGATTGATAACTATTGTTATATGCGAACTCCATCAATGGCAAATACTTTTCCCAATTACTTCCAAACTCGAGGACTAGTACTTGAATCACCCGCTCGGACTGTCCGTCAATCTGGGGATGGAATGCAGTACTGAAATGAAGCCTTGTTCCCAATGCTTCTTGCAATTTCTTCCAAAACTGGGTGGTAAATCTTGGATCTCTGTCGAAAATAATAGATGATGGCACCCCATGTAGCCTTACTATCTCATTTATGTAAATTTCTGCCAATCTGGTTAATGGGAAGCCCATTCTGACCGATAAGAAGTGTGCTGATTTAGTTAATCGGTCAATAATCACCCAGATGGAGTCATGCTTCTTCCTTGTGAGTGGATGTCCAGTCACAAAATCCATTGTCACTCTGTCCCATTTCCACTCTGGTATTGAAATAGGCTGGAGTAAACCTGATGGTACCTGGTGCTCTGCTTTGACTTGCTGGCAAATTAGGCACTTGCCTACAAAATTTCGTTACATCCCGCTTCATGCTTGGCCACTAGTATTGCGCCTTCAAGTCCTGGTACATCTTGTTTCCACCAGGATGCATAGCATAACTGCTGTGGTGTGCTTCAGTCAAGATCTTCTTCTTCAATTCTGCCAGGTCAGGAACACACAATATGTGCTTGTAGTATAAGCTTCCATCTGTTCCTAGGGAATAGTTATCATCACCATTATCTTTGACTCGATCCCTGATAGAAGACAGACGACTATCTTGACTTTGAGCAGCTTTAACTTCTTGGAGAAAGTCTGGTTTCACCATCATCTCAACTATCAAGGCTCTATCCGGTGTAACAGCCAATTTGACATTCATAGCCCGAAGGGCTGCCATGAATTTCCTGCTAAGTGCATCTGCAACCACATTTGCTTTCCCTGGGTGGTAATCGATCAGACAATCATAATCCTTTATAAGTTCTAACCAATGCCTTTGTCTCAGATTGAGTTCCTTCTGAGTCAACAGGTACTTTAAACTCTTGTGATCTGTATAAATATAACATTTTTCACCATACAAGTAGTGTCTCCAGATCTTCAGTGCAAATACGATAGCTGTGAGGTCAAGATCATGCGTAGGATAATTCTTTTCATTACTCTTGAGCTGGCGGGAGGCATATGCAATCACCTTACCTTCTTGCATTAATACGCAGCCCAAACCATTCTTGGAGGCATCGCTGTAGATTACAAAGTCTTTTCCCGATTCAGGTTGAGTCTATATGGGAGCTTCTGTCAATATATTTTTAAGTTTCTCGAAGCTTTCCTGACATTTATCAGTCCATTCAAACTTAATATTCTTCTGTAGTAGTCTGGTTAATGGCGCTGCAATAGTGGAGAAACCCTTCACAAATCTTCTGTAATAACCTGCTAACCCAGGAAACTTCTGACTTCTGTAACATTTTTAGGTGTTCTCCATTGCAAAATGGCTTCAATCTTCTTTGGATCCACTTTTATACCTTCTACTGACACTATGTGACCCAAGAAGGATACTTCATTTAACCAAAATTCGCACTTACTAAACTTTGCATACAGTTGTTTCTCCCTTAAAGTTTACAGGACAATTGGTAAGTGCCTGTCATGATCTTCTGGAGTTTTTGAATACATCAGAATATCATCAATAAATACCACCACGAACTGATCCAAATACGGATGGACGATTCTGTTCATCAAGTCCATGAAGGCTGCTGGTGCATTAGTAAGCACAAATGGCATGACCAAAAATTCATAATGGCCATATCTGGTGCGAAAAGCAGTTTTAGGTACGTCTGCCTCCTTTACCTTCAGCTGATGATAGCCCGATCTTAAATCTATCTTGGAGAACACACCTGCACCTTTCAATTGGTCAAACAGGTCTTCGATCCTCGGAAGTGGGTACTTGTTCTTGATTGTGACTTTATTCAACTATCTATAGTCAATGCACAATCTGAGTGTCCCATCTTTTTTCTTCACAAATAAAACTGGAGCTCCGCAAGGTAAAGTACTAGGTCTGATAAAACCCTTGTCAAGTAATTCTTGCAGTTGAACTTTTAATTCTTTAAGCTCTGTAGGTGCCATTCTGTAGGGAGCAATGGAAATAGGTATTGTACCTAGAGCTACATCAATTTTGAACTCCACTTCTCTATCAGGAGGCAACCCAGGTAACTCTTCAGGAAAAATATATGGAAATTCGCATACTGTGGGTACATCTGCAACCCTAAGAGTTTCCTTTCTGACCTCCATTGCATAGCACGGGTACGCAATGCATCCCTTCCTTATCAATCTCTTCGCAGCTGTAGCAGATATCACATTTGAAAGGAAATCTGTTCTTTCTCCCACAACAGTGATCTCCTGATTATCTTGAGCTTTAAGTGTCAACCTCTTCCTCTTGCAGTCCACTGTTGCTTGGTGGGCAGATAACCAATCCATCCCCAATATAACGTCGAACTCTCGAAAAGGGAGTTCAATTAAATTTGCTAAGAAAACATACCCTTGTGCACCCACAGGACAATTTTTATACACTCTGTTGACCACCACGTTGTTCCCCAAAGGATTGCTGACTAATATATCCTGATCTAATCGTGAGTCTCTCAAACCCTTTTTTCGTGAAATATCAGTGTTTATATATGAATGTGTGGAACCCGGGTCGATCAGTGCATAAACAGTATCAGTTAAAAGCATAAATTTACCTACTATCACATCTGGGGCATCTTCTTCTTCTCTAGCTCTGACAGCATATGTGCGACCCATGGCTCGTCTCTGTTGATGCTGAGTGGTAGGTCTGGATGTGGCTGGCTGTGAAGAGGACCCTTTGCCTCTACCTCTACCTCTACCCGCAGTGGGTCCCGAACCTAGGGCAGGAGAAGTTGCTGTGGAACCTGGCATCTCTGGACAGTCTTTCAGCCCTGTCCTCTACCTCTGGGTGCACTGCCAACTGAAAAAGCTGGAATACTACTGGCAACTAGATTTCTCTGACCATGGGGTGGTGCCATAGATCCCCTACTCTGTGTAGGTGGTGGTCCTCTTAATCTCTTACTCTGACTCCCCATGCCACTGGATTGACCTGGTTTCCTTTTCTGTTGAAACCGAGTCTGTCTTTCAACTTCATCAGCCTGGATCGTCTCCACTTTTATAGCAGCATCAACCAAAGCCCTCAAATCAGGGTGTCTCTGAGTCGCAACTATCTATCTAATACGATTATGCAACCCTCTCTTGAATCTTTACATCAGTCTATCCTTAATTTTCAAAGCATCATCCAGGTAAGAACTTAATCGCTCAAATTCCCGCTCGTACTCAGATACAGTCTTGTTACCTTGCTTCAATCTCCATAAGGCATCTTGCATCGACGCTCTGTACTCTGCTCCAATGTACTTTTTCTCGAACTGAGCTAAGAAAAACTCCCATGTCAACTGATTTGCTAGAATATGCTTCCGTACCGTATCCCACCATATAAATACGGGGCCCTGAAAAAGAGCAACTGCCCCCTCAAACATCTCCTACTCTGGAGGACTGTGAGTGATCTCGAATAGTCTCTTTGTTCTAAACAACCATGGCTCAGCTTGTGCAGGAGTCATTGGATCTTTCCCATAAAAATCTTTTGCTCCAAGTCTCTTTAACTGTTCCAAAATAGGTTTCCTTTTAGGTGGAGCTGGGGGCTGCTCAGGAACCAGAGACTGGGGTGGCTGTGCCTGCTACGCTTGCAATCTCTGCTGAATATATTTAGCTATCATATTTAAAAAGTCTGGCTGAGGTAGAGGATGCAGTGGCACAGCTGATGGAGTAGCCTGTGGTTGCGGCGCCTCAACTTGCCTAGCACTAACAGAAGCAGCGCTCTCTACATCACCTTCACGGCGCCCTTCCTCAGATGCCATGTTTCACTATAACACAAGGAGCAAGCATACATTAGTTTAATAATCACTTTCCATTTCACATTGGCATGTATATACATTCAATCAATCTTCAAATAACCCCACTCCGATCTTAGAATCGCCTAAAACCCGCTCTGATACCAATAAAATGTAACATCCTTATATAACTTTTCTAACGTACGTTAGTGGTTATGTCGTTTAGTAATATTGTTCCTTAAGCTTATATGCAAATAAAATTTGTTTCATTAAAATTATGCTTAGTCGATGACTTATAACTGTCCAATTTACTGGTCCAATACTATAAAAATTTCGGCAGTATAACGGCTATAATATTAACCTACCTAAACTTGCAAATTCCAAAAACCACAGCCCACGGCACAACAACATATAATATTTTTCTCACCTTCCAAACACAATAAATAGTCTCATAATATCCACTAAATATTAATGTCCATTACACACCATAAATACATAAACCAAAATTACATCACCATATAAAAGTATATACATGCCATACATTAATAATTGCAAAATATCTAGTACAAACTTAGTCGCAACAGTCTCCTAAAAAGTGGTATGCTTGCTCCACGCCTAGCCTGTACCTACACGTACTCAACAGAAACTACGCGCTGACCATTAATTATGCTCAGTGGTGGTTACAATTTTAAGAATTTTCATCTATCTAATATATAATTTCAATATAATATTTGAAATATCTATTCCTAATTTATATAAACCTAATTGTTATATTTAGTTATACTTACCATTCAACTTGCTTTAAAACTCATAAATTAATTTATTCACCATATAAATTTTATTGTCATCATCATCATCATCATCATCATCATCATTATTATTATTATTATTATTAATTTTAATTTCCATTTAAGTATTTAATCAAATTAGTGACTTATTTACTTATAAATTTCTCATATTAATCTTTTATCTAAATATATTCAAGAATCATTAATAATATACTAATCTATTCAATTATTTATTTAACTTCAATCACTTCCTACAATACTAATCTATTACATTATATTTGATTATCTTATCTCCAAATTTAATTATTTTAAATTTACATTTTCCGATTTAGTCCTTAATTTTTTTTCTTCTATTTATGGTTTTGTCCTTCTATTTTATTTATTTACTAAATTGCCACTAACTATCCAAACTTCAAAATCTAAATCGTTATTTAACCTATAAATTATTATTTATTCCTCATTTTACTAATTTCATGACCATTTACGGTTTAGTCCTCAAATAATTATTTAAATTAGTATATTTACCCATTAAACTTCTTTCCATTTAATTTACCTTTATTTACCATATAAATATTTTTTTTTTTTGGCCAATTCGTCTCTAAACTTCATAATTTATTACATTTTAGTCCTTTTCCTTCTTTTCCATACATTAGTCCGGGTTTAATTAATTTTATTCATTTTTTTACAAATTTGCCCCTAGTATTGGTCCAGTAGAAATCTCCGAACCGGATATGTAGGACGTGAACTCCACAGATCCACATCATTCCAAAGTGACCCCATAGGACCAATAATACATTTACATTTCATTTAATTTGACATTTTGAACATTCATTCATTTGAAGACCGCCATTGGTCTACTAATAGTGAGTCGTCATGACTCACACCGCGGTTTTACTGTCCCTATGACTAGCCAATTATATCGTGAATTAGATTTGACTACTAGACTATTACTAAGGGTAATATAAATAAAAATTCACATTATTTTATTATAATATATCATTATGCCAATATAATCAAACTCCATAATATTCATTCTTTTCTTATTAAATTACCTTTATTCCACTAATTATTTAATAGCATAATCATTCATGTCATAATTCCATTATAATTAAACCATTTATTCCATTTCAACTATAAATATAACATACCAAAATATTCTAAAATATTCATTCTTACTCAATAAATTCCAAATAAATTACCATAGCCTCAAATTATATTTTATACTCATTTTATGTCATTCTCCCAACTAAATTACACATTTAACTTGATTTTTAATATAAACATAATATACTAATTTATTCTAAAATATTCATTTATGTTCAATATATTCTAAATAAATTCATATATACATAATTATTAACTTACATTCATATTATGCTTTTACTTTTAGCATTTAGTAAGAGTTTCCCCTAACTTCCCTACCTTTATCATTCGGCCACCATCCCTAAACCATATTAAATATTTTATTTTTATTCTTTCTTCACTCAATTCATTAATTTATCTCTTAATTTACATGTATACTCTTTCATTACACTAATATACCTAATGTATACCCTATTTCCCTTTGATATTCCATTCGGCCATCTTGGATTCTCCAACCTATAAATCATTTCTTTTTTATTTAACCCTTCAATTTATCATTTCTAATATCCTAAGTCAATATTATAACATTTATTCCAATTATACACATATAATTAGCATGGTTACTATTTAAACATAACATAAATTTACTCTAAATCAATGGATATAAATAGAATTTGTAACCACTCACCTTAGTTCCTTGAATTACTCTTCCAATGCTTCCTTTCCTTTGCTTTTTCCTCTTGAAACTCCTTCACCTTCTTTATTTCCTAAGTATTGCCAAAATTCAAAATTGAGCTACCATAAAAACCATGCATTTTATCCACAATATAACTACATAATTGCACTCTACATACCCAAAATTAGCTATTAGAACCATTAATTAAATTTAAAATCTTCAATTCCTCTTACCTCACTTCACACCCAAATCCTTGTTTTGAAATTTCCCAAATTCTTCACTCAAATTGGAGATTAGAGATTGCAATAGTGTTATGGAGGGGCTCAATTAATTTAGGGAGGCTTGAATTGGGTGGAAAATTAGAGGAGATTTGAAGAAATTTTGAGAGAAAAAGGAGGGGGGAAATTCGGCCAAGAGAGGGGGCTGAAGAGGCTGAAGAATTCTAGAGTTTTCTCCAGATTTCTAATCTTTCAGCCTTTAAATATGCTGGTTTTTGGGCTGGGCCGGCGTAGACACCGGATCCTGAGTCAGCCTAGATCGAAATTACTCAATGATGATAAGACGCCTTTCCACAGGCAAAAAGGTTAAAAGTGATGATTTTCTTTTCAAATTTGCATTTTAGAGTGAAAAGATAAAAAAATATTTTAAAAATTAGTTTTGAAAAATGGAGGCTTGAAATTACAATATTTCTAGTTAAATTAGAAAATAGAAAAATTTTAAAAAAATTCGCGAATGCCACCGCGCGGCAGCGTGTAGGCGCGCGAGGCGTCGCTCGCACGCAGGCATGACGGGCGAGTCGTCACTCACCCGTCTCGCCTGCCAGCGCACACTGACCGCCCGTCGCTCTATAGCGACGGACGTTCCTCCTTTCCTGGCCATCGCTAAAGGGTCTGATGTGCATTTTTTCGATTTTCACCCTTTTTTCCGTTTTTTTCACCCAAAATCCGTTTTTATCCCATTTTTTTTAGTTTGAGTCCAAATTAAATTCTAAAATATTTTTCTTAGATAATTAATTAATAAAACTTGATTCTATCCTTAAGAAGAGAGGAAATTGAATTTAAATGGAATTCCTTTCCCTAATTGAATTAGGGCAACATTTTTGATACCTTATAAATATTTTAGGATGAAAACCTAAAAGGGAGGCCTCCATAATTATTCTTTTCAATTTCCTCTCTTCTTCTTTGATTTTTCTTCCAAAAATTTTAGATTTCTTCTTTCAATTAACAAGGATTAATGGAGATTGAAAAATTGATTTTCAATTCTTGATTATTCCAAATTAATTTCTTTGTTTTCTCCATAAACATAAGAGATTAATTTTCACTTTCAAAATCAGTTTTTTTTTTTATTCTTAAACATTCAAGTTAATTCTTTTGTTTTCTCTATAAACAAAAGCAATTAATTTTGTTGCTAAATTATTTTTTTTCAAGCCTATTTTTATTAGAATAAAATTCCAACATTTATCATATTCAACTCTAAATTTTTGAAAGTCACAAACAAAGGAAATCAAATCATCTTTTACCTTCATCGAATCCAAAACTCTGATAGTAAATATTCTGGGCTTGATTTTTATTTTCTTTTATTTTGTTTATATTTAATTTGTTCATGTATATTTTATTGTTTTCATTAATTTACTTATTGATTCCATTTATTTGTTTATTCTATTATTGTTATGTTTGTTTTATTTAATATGTTTATATATGATTTTGTTTTTTTATTCATGTAAATTTTGATTCCCTATTAATTCTTAACATGTAAATAATTTATTTTATTTTGATTCATCATTATTTTTCAGCATGTAATTAATTAATTAATTTTGATTAATATTTTTTCCATATAAATGGTTTATGTTAATTGTGATAATAGTAATTAATCATGCCATTGTTTTAATTATTTTTATCATTCTTTTATTCATTATCTTTTATCATTGTTACATGTTATATTTATTGTTTATTCAATTTATTGTTTATTTTCATTATTTTTCATCATGTTCATAATTTTCATGTATTAATTCATTAACATGTTATATTTTATTCTAATCACATCATTTATTTAATTTGTCATAAAAATGCATTTTCACATTTATTTTAATTGTTAACATATTAATTCAATTGTCATTTTGATATCATGCTATTTTATCTTATTTTATTCCATTTTATCTTTTATTATTGATTTAATTGTTTTAATTACTAACATTATTTTGTTTATGTTTTGTTTTTATGTCAAAACTCATTTTTTGCTTGGGCATTTTTTTGCGAGCACACGGGGGATCCAGAATGGCTCGTTTGGATTATATGTTTATTTTCTTTATTTGTAATATTTTATTTATTTGGTTTTTTTTTGTCATATAATTTTCTTGTAAAATTGTTTATTTAGATCCGCTAGAAAGAAAATCACAAACGTTTTTTATTAATTAAATTGGTATTTTTCCTAAATAAAAATGGGACCAATGTCTCAATTTTCTCCATACAAAATCATCACATAAAAATTATTTTATAATAAATATGCATGTGAGGACCAATATCCTCATCATTAATGAATATCCCGATTTATGTATGGTTTGTACTTTATTTTCAATGGGGGTTGTATTACGCCCCTAGTTTTGTTGTATTTTATTTTCATGTACTTTATTTTATTTACCCTTTTATTTATCGCTTTCCTTGAATGATCAAACTTGCGCTCTAATTATTGCATTGAAATGTATGAGAAAAAGGATGAAAATTTAAATTCAAAACTTAATTATAAAATAACCAAGGTATGAATAAATGAGAAGTCCCGAGCCATCTCTGGTCTTGGGCTCAACGAGGCGAGAGGACCATTCCGATGTTTCATTGGAATGGGATCTCCAAGACACCTCTTGTGTCCCACCAAAAGACTTAAATTTACAATCTTAGGCTCCATAGGGTTAGAGGGTCATTCCAATGTTTTATTGGGGTAAATGCCTCCAAGCCACCTTTGGTTTGCCCAAAATGGATAAGATGCGCCGTCTTAGACTCACTGAGGCGAGACGAACTTTCCCAATATTTTATGGGGTGGCGACTCCATGAAACCTCCTTGTTGCCCAAAATAGACGCACTTGTGAATCCCTTACAAGTTTTCATGAACCTCTCTCAAAAGCCCTAAGAGCGGGCCTTCGGGGCGTCCTACGGGGTTCGGCGAGCGTCATAGTGGCGACTCCGCTGGGGACCTCTAAGTGGCTTCGATTCGAAAGTACCTTGGTTAAAATTTATAATTGAGTTTTAATTTAAAATTTTTTATCCCTTTTCGAAGTTGCATATCATAGCATTAAAGCCTTAGATCTATGCTAGTTTCATCCCTTTATTAGCCCCGGTGTGTTCCCAAAGCATGACCCTACGTTCACTCAATGTAGGGATGTGTTAAGGATAATCACTAGCCCAAGCCTCGTACCATCAAGGTATATCAAATGGTGACCCGATCGGTCGTTACGCTCGTGATGAGCTAGACCCGTCGGCAGGGACCATGCTCGAGTAGCCCTAAAATATCATCACCCATGACCAAAGCTCATATAATGGCAATAGATACTACACCTAGGTGACATGTACCTTAATATAATGCTTGCTATGTGGGCCATTATATATTGAACAAATTCAACCCAATTAAATGGGCTTTTATCAAAGGCTTTCATGCCCCGATGGGCCCATCTTAATTTAGTTGAAATGTTTAAATATATAAAGGCCAAAACCCATATGTATGCACATTAGATAAGAGATATTATGCTGCCGGTTTTTCACTGAGCACCATGCACGTCCATCAGGTTCCCCGCTAACCCATGGATCAAGCCCACCTAAAAAAGAGACCACATTACCTCGTGTGTGAGAGTAATAACGTTGGAAGGATTTACTTGCTTGCATTTGATTGTAAATATTGCATAACTCACTATCATGCATTGTATATGTCAATCATGCATCATTCTAACAATCTAATTTTTTCAAATTCATCTAAGTGGAATAGAGGTTCTGACGGTTGGCTAGTAAGGATAAATTTGCTCTTTAAGTTGCCAGAACTAGTGTCTGACTGGGATTCTAAGTCATTCTCATCAATCAGTGAATCATCAATGGCAGAAGAGACTGGAACTTTGATCACTCAAGACCTTGCTAGGAGACTAGAGGACTTTGAGTGGAGGATGCTAGATATGATGGGCGCCATGGCCGAAAGGATTGCCCATCCACCTGCTGCCCCACAGCCACAGGTAGCCCTTCCTCGGGGGCAAGTTGAACCACCTGCTGGTGGGGAGGCTCCCTTTGTCGGAGTTGCTGCTCGCCAACCCAACAATGATCACAAAGCTACCGCACCCATCAAGCTAAGAGGGGAAAGGATTCATAATCCCAATGATGATTTCCTGATGGAGGAAAAAGACGAAGAGCCAATAGTCCACCATGCTGTGAGGCCCAGGGCACCTAGGGGGGAAGACGAAGCCTTAAGGGGGATGAGGCAACAAATTGAGGCAATCACACGCATACTGTTAGCTGGAAAGGGGATCAACCCAGAAGATAGAGATCTGGGGGATGAAGAGCTGCTGCCCAAAAGATTCAAGATGTCGGAGCTGCCAAAATTTGATAGTACCTCTGACCCATCCACCCACTTCAAGCAGTACACTTTGGTCACGAAAGGCACAGGATTGAGTAAAAAGCAGAAGGTGGAATATTTTTGCCTTAGTTTGGTGGGCCCGGCAGTTGACTGGTACCACGGGTTGGATAGGAGGTCTAAGGAGGACTGGAACCTTTTGACCGAAGAGTTCATAAAGCAGTACAACTGCAGCACCAGGATGGAGGTCACCCTAAAAGACCTTGAGCTCTTACAGCAATGGAGCTACGAATTATTCCATTAGTACCTCACCAGATGGAGGAACAGGGTTATAGAGATGAAGAGGAAGCCTGACACCGCTAACTAGATCAGGTTATTCATCAGAAACTCCTGCCCTTATTTGAGGGATTTGCTCAGCTTTAAGGGGCTCAGGGATTGGGAGCCGCTCAAGGATATCGCTGTAGATGCTGAGGCAGCTTACCTAGCAAAGAAAGCAAGCCAAAATAACTTTGCTGGGAAAGGTTATGGGAACCAGTCGGGGTTCAAATCAGGAGGTGCCGGGAGCAGTAATAACAGGAATGGCAAGACAGCCGAAGTTTCAGCGACTGGAGTTGGGCAGCGCTAGAGATATTACTCCAATTTAGGCCGCTCCTTATCCTGGGTATTGGAGAGGCTGATGAAAGAGGGCAAGCTGCAGCCTTTGGCGCCTAGACCAGCCATGAATCAAGGGCAGCCAGGACACAGAGAAGACCAGTACTGCGCCTACCACCAGCACACCGGCCACCTGACGGATTACTGCCGAACATTGAGAAACAAGATCCCGGATCTCATTAACACTAATCAGATCACGGATCCTGAGCAGAGAGAAAAGAAGAAAAAAGCAAGCTATAACACAGTCCCTCCACCAAGATTATGATCGGGTCCTCTTAATCTACTAGTGAGAGTGAAAATGAAGATTATGTTCTTTCTTTTTTCAATCTTTGTTATTATTTCAGGAACAATTTTTTATGACAATGTTTGGTTATTTCAATAGAACAATTTTTGCTTATTTGTATGGTGTTTCTAATGATTTCATTTAACATGATCACAATGCATTTACTTTGACATTGATTCAAATAATATGACTGTATCTAATCTCAAAACTTTGGAAAATTCAAGAAAAATCTTGATAAGCATCTATTATAACTCCTGAAGAGAGGAAATTCTTGAGAGATATAAAAAAAAAAAAAGAGGGGGCCTTTCTCTAAATTTGGAAGGACACGCAGACAATTGACAAGGATATTGTGGGGGCAATTCTGCTTCAATGTGCCAACATGATGATGAACAAAAGATTCAAAGGCCAATCCTCATCCCCAACATACCAGATACACACAGTATAACCAAGCAAAGCAAAATTTTGATCAGCCCATTAAGACCAAACCTTAGAATCCCTTTCCTCGTAACCTTTTGAGGTACGTGCCCCAAAGCGAATTAAAGTTAACCTTTGACCCTTATAACCAAACTTAAGAGGATAGTTCATTATCAAAAAAAAAAAAAAAGTCCTATCCTAAACCATAGCTTTGTCCCACGCCATTTGAAGCGAACATACAGCCCCATCTTAACCATCAAAAGTTACTTCAAAAATTGAGCCCCACAAAACCCAACAAAAAGAAGACTTTCATGGCCAGGATCCAAGGGAAAAATCACTACCTCAGCCGGTTTGCACAATGCTCGAGACCAAAACTTTGGTGCTAAAAAGAGTCGAAAGAGCAGCTTCCCCAACAAACGAAGATTAAGGCAAGTTCAAACCAACATCGAAGGACTGAAGAAAGTTCATGGCAAAGGCTCAAAAAAAAAAGTTGAGAGAAAATCTTCAATAATGAAAACCCGAGAGGGCTGATTGATAACAGGAGTTTGATACTTTCAAGATCTATCTCGAGATTAGGTGAGGTTCTGTATTTTTTGAGATTAATGCCAAACAATGATCATGCTTAATGAAATCAAATTGAAACATGCATTTTTACGATGATGTGATCAGAGTATTGTACCCTATATGATCAAAGCCATGTATCTGCCTACCCTCTGCTACTCTCAGCACGCAAACGCTTCAGCCGACTCATCCTGCTATCAAGTGTGAAGAATCAAACTCATACAACCATGTGCTAAGACTCCTAAAAGATTCTTGCCAACAACTTCAGCAATCTACAAAAAAAAAAGGACGTTAGAGTGAAAACCGTAGCTGGCACGCTCTAAGCAAAAATTAAGCAAAAAAATAGGGTGAAAACCTGAAAACAGGCAGTCTGTCCTTCAAAAAAAAAAGCCACTGGATTGGGTTGGGTCCACTCTAGGCAAAAATAAGGAATAGGGTTATGTGAAAATCCGTAAATGACGCATATCCCGCTAAGAAAAGCTAGTGTGAAAATCCATAAGGGACACACTACCTTCAAATAATGACTACAGGTACCAGATGAGAAACTCGCAATCCCAAAGGGCATGAAATTCAAAAGCAACTTAAAAGGCATCGATCCTATTGCAAATTGCAGCTAGCCCGGCTGTATCTCCAAGCCCACATAGATGAATTCTTATCCTGCATTCCTGCATGACTCATGCATTTCACTTGCATGCTCACTATTTTTCCTGCATACTTTAGTTTCCCTATTTTGCAGAAAGAGAGATTTGATGCAGACACCGACAAAAGCCGAGTGATGACATCAGCCTAAACAATCAAGCAAAGACCTCTCAGGGGACAACCAGCAGAAAACAAAGATCCAAGTATCAATCCAAACATCAATCGAAGTAATCAACCAAAGGGCTCATAGACAGCACCACTTCATCAAATCGAATGGTTAGCACGATGGCGGCACTACTACTCTACGGAGGGTTAGCACGACCACGGCACTACCACTTCACCGAATCAGAAGGGTTAGCATGATGGCGGCACTACCACTCTACGGAGGGTTAGCACGACCACGACACTACCACTTCACCGAATCAGAAGGGTTAGCACGATGGCGGCACTACTACTCTACAGAGGGTTAGTACGACCACGGCACTACCACTTCATCAAATTAGAAGGGTTAGCACGATGGCGGTACTACCACTCTACGGAGGGTTAGCATGACCACAGCACTACCACTTCTCGAAGGGTTAGCACGATGGCAGCACTACTACTCTACGAAGGGTTAGCACGACCACGGCACTACCACTTCAACAAATCAGAAGGGTTAGCACGATAGCGGCACTACTACTCTACGGAGAGTTAGCACGACCACGGTACTACCACTTCACCAAATCAGAAGGGTTAGCACGATGGCGATACTGCCACTCTACGGAGGGCTAGCACGACCACGGCACTACCACTTCTCGAAGGGTTAGCACGATGGCGGCACTACTATTCTACGGAGGGTTAGCACGACCACGGCACTACCACTTCGCCAAATCAGAAGGCTTAGCACGATGGCGGCACTACCACTCTACGAAGGGTTAGCACGACCACGGCACTATCACTTCATCAAATCCGAAGGGTTAGCACGATGACGGTACTACCACTCTACGGAGGGTTAGCATGACCACGGCACTACCACTTCATCAAATCAGAAGGGTTAGCACGATGACGGCACTACCACTCCGCGGAGGGTTAGCACGATCACGGCACTGCCGCTTCAACAAACGATAACACGCCCACAATATAGCAACAACCACCACCACAGATTCCCCACATCGGAAAGACAGCTGCCTCAGGTACGTGTCTTTTTCCTTTTCTTCTTTGAGTTTAGGCTCACCTAGACACTAGTGTACTAGATTCCCCTAAACTGGGGGCAACTGTAGACACCGGGTCCTGAGTCAGCCTAGATCGAAGTTACCTAATGATGATAAAACGCCTTTCCACATGCAAAAAGGTTAAAAGCGATGATTTTCTTTTCAAATTTTGTATTTTAGAGTGAAAAGATAAAAAAATAATAAAAAATATTTTAAAAATTAGTTTTGAAAAATTGAGGCTTGAAATTACAATATTTTTAGTTAAATTAGAAAATAGAAAAATTTAAAAAAAAATTCGCGAATGCCACCGCGCGGAGCACGCGAGGCGTCGCTCGCCCGTCTCGCCTGCCAGCGTGCAGAGCGCGCGCTGGCCCCCCGTCGCTATTCCTCCTTTCCTGGCCGTCGCTAAAGGGTCTGATGTGCATTTTTCCGATTTTTCACCCTTTTTTCCGTTTTTTTCACCCAAAATCCGTTTTTATTCTCTTTTTTTTTTAGGGTTTTTGAGTCCAAATTAAATTCTAAAATATTTTTCTTGGATAATTAATTAATAAAACTTGATTCTATCCTTAAGAAGAGAGGAAATTGAATTTAAATGGAATTCCTTTCCCTAATTGAATTAGGGCAACATTTTTGATACCTTATAAATATTTTAGGATGAAAACCTAAAAGGGAGGCCTCCATAATTATTTTTTTCACAAGAATTTTAGAATTTTCTCTCTTCTTCTTTGATTTTTCTTCCAAAAATTTCAGATTTCTTCTTTCAATTAACAAGGATTAATGGAGATTGAAAAATTGATTTTCAATTCTTGATTATTCCAAATTAATTTCTTTGTTTTCTCCATAAACATAAGAGATTAATTTTCACTTTCAAAATCAGTTTTTTTTTTTATTCTTAAGCATTCAAGTTAATTCTTTTGTTTTCTCTCTAAACAAAAGTAATTAATTTTGTTGCTAAATTATTTTTTTTCAAGCCTATTTTTATTAGAATAAACTTCCAACATTTATCATATTCAACTCTAAATTTTTGAAAGTCACAAACAAAGGAAATCAAATCATCTTTTACCTTCATCGAATCCAAAACTCTGAGAGTAAATATTCTGGGCTTGATTTTTATTTTCTTTTATTTTGTTTATATTTAATTTGTTCATGTATATGTTATTGTTTTCATTAATTTACTTATTGATTCCATTTATTTGTTTATTCTATTATTGTTATGTTTGTTTTATTTAATATGTTTATATATGATTTTGTTTTTTTATTCATGTAAATTTTGATTCCCTATTAATTCCTAACATGTAAATAATTTATTTTATTTTGATTCATCATTATTTTTCAGCATGTAATTAATTAATTAATTTTGATTAATCTTTTTGCCATATAAATGGTTTATGTTAATTGTGATAATAGTAATTAATCATGTCATTGTTTTAATTATTTTTATCATTCTTTTATTCATTATCTTTTATCATTCTTTTATCATTGTTACATGTTATATTTATTGTTTATTCAATTTATTGTTTATTTTCATTATTTTTCATCATGTTCATAATTTTCATGTATTAATTCATTAACATGTTATATTTTATTCTAATCACATCATTTATTTAATTTGTCATAAAAATGCATTTTCACATTTATTTTAATTGTTAACATATTAATTCAATTGTCATTTTGATATCATGCTATTTTATCTTATTTTATTCCATTTTATCTTTTACTATTGATTTAATTGTTTTAATTACTAACATTATTCTGTTTATGTTTTGTTTTTATGTCAAAACTCATTTTTTGCTTGGGCATTTTTTTGCGAGCACACGGGGGATCCAGAATGGCTCGTTTGGATTATATGTTTATTTTTTTTATTTGTAATATTTTATTTATTTGGTTTTTTTTATTTTTGTCATATAATTTTCTTGTAAAATTGTTTATTTTGATCCGCTAAAAAGAAAATCACAAACGTTTTTTATTAATTAAATTGGTATTTTTCCTAAATAAAAATGGAACTAATGTCTCAATTTTCTCCATCCAAAATCATCACATAAAAATTATTTTATAATAAATATGCATGTGAGGACCAATATGTTCATCATTAATGAATATCCCGATTTATGTATGGTTTGTACTTTATTTACAATGAGGGTTGTATTCCGCGCCTAGTTTTGTTGTATTTTATTTTCATGTACTTTATTTTATTTACCCTTTTATTTATCGCTTTCCTTGAATGATCAAACTTGCGCTCTAATTATTGCATCGAAATGTATGAGAAAAGGGATGAAAACTTAAATTCAAAACTTAATTATAAAATAACCAAGGTATGAATAAATGAGAATTCCCGAACCATCTCTGGTCTTTGGGCTCAATGAGGCGAGAGGACAATTCCGATGTTTTATGGAATGGGATCTCTAAGACACCTCTTGTATCCCACCAAAAAACTTAAATTTACAATCCTAGGCTCCATAGGGTTAAAGGGTCATTCTAATATTCTATTGGGGTGAATGCCTCCAAAACCCCTTTGGTTTGCCCAAAATGGATAAGATGCGCCGTCTTAGGCTCACTGAGGCGAGACAAAGTTTCCCAATGTTTTATTGGGTGACGACTATATGAAACCTTCTTGTGGTCCAAAATAGACGCACTTGTGAATCACTTACAATTTTTCATGAATCTCTCTCAAAAATCCTAAGAGCGGGCCTTCGAGGCATCCTACGGGGTTCGGCGCGCGTCACAGCCGGTCCAACCAAGGTGGTTGGACCTAATTCTAAGCCCATTTTAAATTAATAGCCCATTAACCAAACTAAAATTAAGTCTCCCCCTTCCCAACCTCCAATTCACTCCAAACCATTTACAAAATTCCCCAAATATTTAATTAAGCTTCCAAAAAAAATTTCAGCCCAATCGGAATCCATTTTTGGGACTGGCTCACTCTAACCGATCAGACTCCGCAATTTTCAGTGTTACCGTAAAATTAAATTTTATTTTTCAAAAATTTTTAAATATTATTCCAAGCTTGTTCATATTCTCAAAATAATTTTTGAAAGTCATTTACTATTTTTTAAAGGTCCAGTCAAACTTTAGTCAAACCAAGGTCCCTAAACACGGTCCATGATTTTTCTTATTTTTGACTTTTGGGGACCTATTTAAGTTCATTTTCACTCCAAATTTTATCACTGGACTCACCATGACTAATATTTTTCGATTATCAAATAAAATATTTTTTGCCTCCGGGTGCAATTTCTGCCCTGAATGTACTATTCACATTAGGGAAATACTATTCACGGCTAATATGGTATTGTGGCCATTACATGTTAAGTAAGCAAATTAAAGAATATGAATGAGTGTAACATGTAATGTAAGTAACAAAAATGTATATAAGATTAATGATAATAATATGAATTAATTTGTTAAGAAAACTAAGGTGTCATGTCCTAAGAATATATAAATGGGTTGTATGTGTGTTTAAACTGGGTAACTTATAAAGGGAATTAAATGAATTAATTAGATAATAAAATTAATTTGGATAAGATAAGAAGAATAAAAATGATAAAAATAATAGTAATAATGTTATTAATTAATTAACTTGATAAAATAAGTGACATTAGGGTAAAACTTGATAATATAAATGACATAAGTAATATATGTATGGAATATAGAAAGTGGATAATCTTAAATAGTGTGCATGCAAATTACAAGATATTGAATACGCTTTAGGGTAAGAAGGTTATATGTACATAGAAACGTGAGGGACTTGAAAAAAAAAATGGAAATAGAATACATGCAAAATTAATATGAATTATGTCTAGATATGTAGGACCTGATGATTCAAGATAACAAAATTAGAGTGGTTTTGAGTACGCAGTAAAGTAATAATAATAATAATAATAATAATAATAATAATAATAATAATAATAATAATAATAATAATAATAGTGGTAGTAATAATGTAAATGTTAACAATAATACAAACTGAATTATAAATTGCATAATAAATTAAATTAAGTAGTTTAACATAAATAATAGTACCGATATTAATAGTAATAATAATAATGATAACAATCGAAAATGAATTAATTAAAAATACAAGAAATAAGCATAGAGACAGAGAATATGGATATGCATGTAACTGATAAATTATAATAGAAATTATTACAAGAAAATTAATAAACATAGTAATGAAATAAGAATATTGATAATAATAGTGACTAGAATGTAAGTAAAATTATAAAGTAGGGGTGTACACAGTTCGGTTCAGTTCACTCCTTTACAAATCTCCGTATTTTATTGAAATTTCGGTACAATTCGATTTTTATTAATTTCGGTACAGTTCGTTACGGTTTTTATAATTTTCGGTACAATTCAGTTCGGTTCTTTTGATACAAAATAAAACAAGATAATACAATATAGTAATTCGGATAATTCAATATTTCTAAAAATTTATAATATAAATATACACAATAATAAATACAAATATAATTAAAATATCTTAACAACTACATACAATTTTACATTCAATTTTAATAAAATTTTTCAATTTATCCCTCTCCTTCATGAAAAGATAACAACATCTTCTAGCAATAGTCACTCTACACGGAATTTTAAATTCAGGACAAATTTCTTCAATAAATTTCTTAAAATTCTTATATTTAATAAAATTAAATAGTAATTCATCCCTAATGATAAATGACAGCTATAGTCGGAGTGGGCGAAAATGACAATAGTGGCGATGGAAAAGAAGAAATACAAGTATAGGCTAGAAACAACTGGAAAGATAGGAAAAATTGTGGGGCTGGACATGATTTCGAGACAGAAGAAAAAGGCAAACACGATTTAGGTTTTTTTGTATTTTATTTTCTTATATATATATATATATATATAATGAAATATAAAATCGGTCAGATTCCCTCCAAAACTTAAAATAAAAAATATTTTGACTAAAATTTTTCAAATTTTATTCTTAATTCACTCTAAAAAAATTTAATTTATAAGATAATTATCTACTCATATAATTATATTATATATTAATTAATAAAATTTTATTAATATAATAATTGTATATAATTATATTATTAAAATACATATTCAATTACTCACATAAATATTATGCTAAATATATATGAGTATTAGTTGAGTAACGCTAAAAATAAAAGAAATTAAAATTTTATTTTAAATAATTATATATAATTTTATTTTTAATTTACATATTCATATAGGTATTATGATAAAAATAGATGAATATTCGTTGAGTGACACTAAAAGCAAATGAAATTAATTGATAAAGTGATTATATAATAAACTATTCAGTTGTATATAATTACATTATTAAAATAAATCATCAATTATTTAAATAGATATTATGCCAAAAATAGATAAATACTAATTGAGTAACACTAAATATAAATGAAATTAATTGATAAGATAATTATATATATAGTCTCAACTGATTATATGGTTAGGATCAATCAACATATATTATTTTGACTCAGTTATTATACTTAATTTCACTGAATTTAACTTAACAGTTAAAAAATTATTAATTAATATTGTAGCCAATAGCTATAAGAGTGTATATAAAAGTAGCACTAAAAGTAAATAAAATTAATTGGTAAAATGATTTTTTATATAAATATTTGTACAAAAAGAAAAATTAAGTAGTAGTTGAGTGACATTAAAATTAAATTAAACTAAATACGAGTTAGTAAAATTTAATTATATATAATTAAATTATTAATTTACATCTTAATTATTCATATAAGTATGATGCCAAAATAGATAAGTATTAGTTGATTGATACTAAAAACAAATGAAATTAATTAATAAAGTGATTATATATTTATATAATTACATGAATTGAATTGGTAAGTTTTATTATATATAATACTTATATATAATTATATTTTTAATTTATATGCTTAATTACTCATATAGGTATTATGCAAAAAAATATATGAGTACTAGTTGAGTGATACTAAAAATAAATAAAGTTAATTAGTAAGGTGATTATATACTTATATAGTTATATTAATTAGTAAAATTTAATTATATATAATTAAATTATTAACTTACAACTCAATTACTTATATAGGTATTGTATCAAAATAGATAAATACTAGTTAAGTGATATAAAAGTAAATAAAATTAATTAGTAAGATAATTATATACTTATATAATTATATTAATTAGTAAAATTTCATTGATATAATAATTATATTTGTGTGTGTATATAAATATTTGTACATAATGAAAAATTATGTAGTAGTTGAGTGATACTAATCATAAATTAAATTAAACACAAATTATTTTAGTTGCACATTCATATAAATATGATAATTAAATTTATCTTATTAATAATCAAAATATTTATTTTAATTTATTAACTATTTATTATATTAATTTCATGTATTAAAATATTTAATACAAATAATTATGAAGTTAAATTTATATAATAACTATATAATAGAAATTATAAATAATATTTATATATAAATTACTAGTATTATATATAATAATTAATAAATATCGGTTCTTTCGATCCAATTCAGTTCAGAACAGTTCAGTACGGTTCAATTCGGTTCTAGTACAATTCGGTTCAGTTCTAGTCAAAAAGTCAACGGTATAATTCGGTTCAGTTCTAGTAAGTTTTGAATCTTTTTTTTCGGTATTTCGGTTCGGTACAAGAAAATCCAGAACTGTGTACACTCCCATTATAAAGTAAATTTTACATCATATAATTATAATAAATTGGTGAACATAGATATATAAGAATACAGATAATAGAAAGTAAATAAAATAGGGCTGTAATGACAATAATAAAAGGAAATGGAGCAATGAAAAGTGTTAGGAAATACATAAGTAGAGTAACTAAGAAAATTAAAGTATTGGAAATAGAAATTTAAGGATGAATAATGAACAAATGTTATAAGTAAGAGAGTTTAAAAGACAAATGAATAAGTATAATGTTAACTGTTGTAATAACGATAATAATGAAAGTATTCATGGTATTTTAATATGTAATAATAATTGTAAAAAGGTAAAAAGCGAAAGGAAATATAAACAATTATGAGTAATAAACTAAAATGGTTAATAAGTAATTTTGAGTGTGTGCATGCATGTCTAATCATAGATGGAAAGTTTAGGATATGTATTTACCACTGGACATTTTTAATGCTCTGCACATAATTCTGTAACTGCGTGCAGGTTATGCGAAGTAAGAAACTTGAAGTGGCCGACTTGTGACTATTGATGAGGAAGAAGTGACTTGTAGCAATGACGATAGCATAGACATGGCATGTATAGGGCCAAAACGGATGATTCGGGTTAAGTTTTGTATAAGATAGGTACAAGTTTTTAATAAAACTATGTATTAGCTATTGTATTATTATTGATTGTTTTAGTGTATCATCGATAGTTAAATGCGAAAATTTTTCACTGAAATATTTACTGTAGCATAATTTTGTGACTTTAGTATAACGGACAACTGAGATATCTGGTCACTGTACGTATAGTATAATGTTATAAGAGTGTTACAAATTTCTTCCATTTTAAGCATCCTAAACATCATTTTTTAAGTTCCATTATCATGTTTCTAAGCTTATATTCAATTATACATGCATAGTTCACCTCATTACATAACATACATAACCTTAAACCTAAATAAAATTGATGGAAAACATAGGATATTGTGTCCACTAACCTTGTATTCTTGTTCTACACCTCTCAAGCTTCTTTTTCCTTGCTCTTAGTCTTTAAAAGCTTTTCCTTTCCTTTAGAACCTATATAGGCCGAATATATAATATAAAGTCATCATTTTCATGTCTTTTTTCTTCAATATAACAACATATTCATACTCTACAACCTTTAATCTACCCATATGAGCCTTTAAATTAAATTATAGAGCTCTTGCCTCAATTTTGACACATAAACCTTTCTTTCAACACTTTGATCACCTTAAAGGGACTTTAGAGATGATCTTCAATGAAAAGAGAGGCTTGAGTTTGATTAAGGGTTTTTGATTTAGTGGATAGAATTAACGAAAATATGAAAATAGAGGAGAGAATTCGGCCACACTATGAGGAGGAAGATGGAAGAATTCTCTACACAAACTAGATTTTTCTGCTTTATATAGGTCCTTTAATGGGTTGGGCTTGGTCCAACTAAGTTGGGCCAACCATTTCCAAGCCCATTTACATATTAAGCCCATTATGTTACCCTAAATTCTGTCCCTCATTTTTCGAGTTCAATTCCTCCTAAAAATGATTCCATAATTCATAAAATATATAATTTAACCTCTATAAAAATTTTCAACCCAATCGGAGTCCGTTTCCAGTTCGATTCACTTAAACCCGTCCGATTAAACAATTTTCAGGGGTTAATTTCATCCGTAGTATCTAAATTTTTGCGATGTAACGCCTGTGGTCACTAAACTTCGATTTGTAACGAAAAAATAACCCATCTTTTATTTTGTAACAAAAAGTTCATAATGACCGGAATTTGACTAATCCGGCCACCGGCGAGTGAGAGTCACGGTGAGATCCATTGCCACGTAAGATCCATTGCCACGTCAGATACTGACTGGATTCGGGGTTAATTTCATCCGTGGTAACTAAACTTTCGCAATTATAACGTTGTGGTCATTAAACTTTGATTTTGTATCAAAAAAATAACCCATCTTTTATTTTGTAATAAAAAGGTCATAATGATCGGAATTTGCGTAATCTAACCATCGTCGTTTGGGAATCACGGCGACATCCATTGCCATGTAAGAAAAAATGACACGTCGGATGCTGACTAGATCCGATGTAGCATGATTTTTTATATAAAAAAAATTATTAGTTTTTACTATCTGCCTCTTTATATTTCTGTTTCTATCTCTCTCTATCGTGTTCTCTTCATATCTATCTCACGTAATCATTGACAAGATCGTGGTAGCTCATTCTTTTTCTCGTCTCTCACTGTTTAGTTTTCAAAGTATTCTTTACGGTTTTAACCTCGCAACTACAATAAGGGATAACAATTGCCAATCAGCATCCGATGTAGCATTTTTTTTCTTACCTGTCAATGGGTCTCGCCGTGATTCCCACGTAACGATGGCTAAATTACGCAAATTTCGATCATTATGATCTTCTTATTACAAAATAAAAGATGGGTTATTTTTTTGATACAAAATCAAAGTTTAATAACCACAACGTTACAATTACGAAAGTTTAGTTACCACGAATGAAATTAACCCCGAATCCAGTCAGTATCTTACGTGGCAATGGATCTCACCGTGGCAATGACGCGCCGATGGCCGAATTAGTCAAATTCCGGTCATTATGATCTTTTTGTTACAAAATAAAAGATGGGTTATTTTTTCGTTACAAATCGAAGTTTAGTGACCACAGGCGTTACATCGCAAAAATCTAGTTACCACGGATGAAATTAACCCTAATTTTCAGTGTTACCGTAAATTTATTTTTTACTATCAAAATTTTTTAAATATTATTCTAAGCTTTTTTATGCCTTTAAAATAATTTTTAGAAGTCATTTGCTATATTTAAAAATTCGGACCTAGTTACTATTTAAACCGAACTAGAGACTTTTCTTATTTTTAACTTTTGGGAACCTATATGGCCTCGTTTTCACTCCAAATTTTACCCTCGGACTCATCATGACAAGTATTTTCCAATAGTTAAATAAAATATTTTTTTTCCGGGTGTACTTTTTACCTTGAGAACTTTCCAAGTCACCCATCCCAAGACTACTTTTACCTATGCTCGTTTAATCTCAGAGTCTCCAAAGGATCCAGTGCCTTAATGCGGGTATAATCACACCTAAAATACACTATACACACATAGGGAACCACTGTTTACTACTAACCCGATATTTAGGTCATTACAATTCTCCCTCACTTAAAAAAAATTGTCCTCAAAATTTTAATGAATTACAAGTGTAGTTTTGAAATTTACCTTAAGTCGATGGGGTTGCTGCAGAAGTCTGTGCCAATAGACAATTTTTCTGTAGATGTTCCTTAGATCCACGTTTAAAATATGCTCCAGTTAACAATCTACACTCTCCCATATGCTTTTTCCCATAGTGATCACATTCTGGATACTTTTACCAAACTTTTTGGTGCACTGGCTACGGATGTGACTGGACCACTAATTTTTGCACAACCATTTCATTTCATCAATCCCTTAAACACATTCATAGCCACTCCTATTTCATCATCAAACCATACAAATTAATGAATTAAAATTTATGCTTCACCTTAAATGATTTGTCTCGTACCATCACTTAATCACAAATAGAGCTTACAAGCAAAGTTTAATGTCCATTTTTTTTATGCTTGCATACATTCACATTAAAGAGAAACATGATCTAACATTTGACTTTACATACTTCTCATTTCCAACAATCATATCAAGCACAAGAATACACAAATAGGTTTTCATTACTCCAATTGCCCCAACTTATGCCTTAGCAAAACTGTTACAACAGGTTACAGAGGATGCCAATTCTTAGCATCAACAATAGGCAATAGAAACAATTCTCCACCATAAGATAACATAAGGTTATCATTCAAGCAGTTCATTTTCACAAAACACTTAAAAGTGTTCTAGCAGAGGATATTAGATATAGTACCAAGACAGAGACAACTACGACAGAGACCCTATATGTATGTCTATCTATCCCCAAATGCTATGCATATTAGGACTAAGCTTTTCCTCACCATTCTAACAAAATACATTGTTGTTCCTTACATATGCTCCAATAGCGTTTGCTAAGCTTTACATGTCACAGTTCAAGATTCAATTCAATGAGAACATCAAAGGAATGTCGTTTCACATCTAGTACATTTTCCATCAGTTCAGTAAATTTCACACAGAATTTATAGCTAATAAATTTGTCATGGTGAAGACCAAAATGTTGGCATTAATAAGATAAGATTCTTTAAGGACCACTACAACATAACCTGCAAATATCCCTTTTTATTATATATATATATATATATATATATATATATATATATATATATATATATAAGCTGCGAATGTAGAGATATGAAGATGCCTCTTGTCCAGATTCATTTATGGAGATTGTTTTTGTAGTTGTGGTTGAGAAATTATATCCACATGCATTATTAATGATATGGTATTGAGATTATGAGCAAGGTTCACATGGTGGTTGTCATTTTCCGCTATCCATTTTTCATACATAGCAATGATGTAATCATATTGCGTTACCAACAACTATATAAACCAAGCTTTCTTCATTTCATGAAGAACTTACCTCAATTTGCGGGTTAATTTTATCATGGTAATATAACTATGGCTAACTTAATGTTATTGTTAGAATAAAAAATATTTGTTTCAATAAACTAAACAAGTATTATTTTGTATCAATAGTCATGATGGCCAAATTTTGAGAGCCCATCCACAAAATTGCATTGCAAACTGATTTGAGTTGTGCTTTTTTAAAAAAAAAAAAAACCTCCATTGAGTTGTGAATTGAGATAGGAAAGAAGAAAATTATTCATGAGTTAATTTCATCCATGTTAACTGAGTTTTGGCAATTGTAACGATATAATTACTATTCTATGATTTGTAACGAAAAATAATTTTACTATTATTTTATAATAGAAAAGTCATATAGGCTGAAAAATTGATATTCTAGTAATTAGCGCGTATATTTCACATTCACACACGTCCCCATCATCTCAATTGCTACATCAACCACTGAATGGAGCCCATGTAGCATTAAATTAATTTTATCTATGGTTACTCAACTTTCGCACACGTAACTAATCACTATATTTCGATTGGTAACAATAAGATAATCCAAATACTATTTTGTAATAGTAAAGTCAAAAATGTTGGATAATTGCACTTTTAATCACGGGCGCGCGTAAAAATCACTGACTCAGTAGGTGATTAATTAACCACCTATCAGGGCAAAGGTAAGAAAAAATAAAATGGAATCTAATTTATTGAATATAAGTAAAGAAAATAGTATTGACTTTGTTGGATAAATAATTTTTACGCACGCCAATGGTGAAAATACAATTATCCAGCATTTTTAACTTTACTGTTACAAAAATAATACTTGAATTATTTTATTTTTATCAATCGAAATATAATTACCAAAATATTACTCATACGAAAATTGAGTGACCATAGATGAAACTATCCATTTTAATTTAATGCCACATGAGGTTCATTTAGTGTATGACATGGCAATTGAAATGGTATGGATAAGTGAATGAACACGAAATACACGCGTCGATTATCGAAATACCCATTTTTCAGCCTTTAGAACTTTTATTATAAAATACTAGTAAAATTATTTTTTCGTTATAAATTATAGAATAAAATAGTAATCATATCATTACAATTCCAACAACCGCCTCCACAACCAAGTCATTATGACTTTATTGAAATAAAATAATAATTATATTATTTTATTGATACAAACTCTTTATTGTAATCACAACATTAAATTGAATATAATTACATAACCATTAGTGAAACTAACCAGTAATGAGAGCGTCATGAGAGCATAAAGAGCTTAAATCTTAAAAACATAATTTTAGCCAGTAAAACACCATGCATATTAAACTCAAGAACATCCTCATTTTCCCAGCCCAAGAGAGGATTGATGTCTAGAAAATGGAGATTGCCCCTCGTTTACAATTTGATAACCCAAAATCAGCCACAAAGTCAAGCCTGCACAATATCAAGCTTCTTTCATTCCACCGATGCACCTTCTATTTTGTTTCAACAAATTCAGACATGCAGTCTCCACCAATTCATTATCGCTTAGCAGCAAGCGCAAGATGCACAGCATCTTCATACCCGTCACCAATTCACCATAGTACTTTAGTTGTGCTCTGATGAATCATGATACCAAATTAAGATTTGAATGAACCCGAATAATTTCTTGTTCAATGTCAAACTAAACCCTTTAACAAATATATTTAGAACAAAGTGTAAATATTGAATTTTTCATTTATTTATATTGGAAATTCAATAAAAAATAAAAAATCAATCAAACTCTGGAATTACTCAATACTCACTCTGGGAGCTACTCAAATAACGCAAGTAATTTCATACTTAGACTCGGCTCAATTCATCACTTGAATTTTCGCTGGATTCATAAAAAATAAAATCAATTTTTGCAAATAGAACTCTGAGTAGTTCTCTAGTGTTAAAATGCACAAGCAAGCTTCTGTAAAGTTTTGCTGAAAAATAATGAAAAATTAAACTTATATACATCCAAAATATGGAATTTGGGAGATGGAGGTGATGCAAATGTTATCTTACGGGGTTTTACGTAGGTTCATCCAATAGTTCTGAAACTTTGGATACTCAATCAAGCTGTTTTGTCCAGTCAAAAGGTTCCCAGTCTCGCACAAAATTTGCAACTGCCTGCCTTTGTGCGTCCATTGACTCGTGCCTTCGTCGACGATACATGTCCTCCTCTGGCAACTGTAGCATGCCTCTAATCACATTTAGGCCAAGGCTACTTCTGAACTGCTGCTCGTCATCTATCACATGGACAAACCCCTTGTTTAAACCAAACTCAACATGGAAGTAGGGGAAGTCCTTCGGAATTGAACTGCGCAGGCCCTTTTCACTTGTGTCAATCAGTTTCTTTGCATTATGCTGGCTCCACTCATCTTCAGCTTCATCAATTGCCTAAAAAAAAATAAAATAAAATATTCAGCCTCATCTAGGAAGCAAGGAATTGAACAATATAAACATGGTAAAGTTATAAAATTAGGCAAAAGTATCTTGTTTGGCATGGTGATATGTTGGAATATAATTGTTTGGACCCTAAGCTGCCTGCATTACATTCCTCAGCACACAAGATATAGGAAAATGCATGCTGCACTAGATAGCAGCCACTTTGATGCAAGTTTTTATTCAAACTAGAGAAAGCTATTAGTTTCATATATTATTGGACTTTAACCCAACATCATCTAGTTGTTTGAGAGAGAATAAATAAGCATTTAATTTGAAAGATAAAAGAGACTACAGAATGTTCCAAACCAATAATGACAGAGAATTAATGCATCAAAAATGAAATAGCTACAAGAAAGCACACCTTTTTAAAATAGAGAGGCGCCGCTTTAGCAATTTCTCGCGGCAACGGAATACACTCTATTAAACAATGGCGACGTTGTTTTGCCAACCCCATTACTGTTTCAAGAAACACTATATCCTTCTCTTGCTTTGCAAACATCATTATAAGGCATTTCTTGAAATTGCGAATCTCATCCCATATATTGTTATCAACATTTCTTGTGGCTGACTCATGCTGTAAAGCCCAAAGAAGTCTCCATTAGAATACAATTAAAGGAAATAAATAAAATAAAGTAAAAAAAAAACTCAACCATTTCCCCTTACTTTCCAGCATTTAAAATAGTCCATTTCCACATTATATCACAGTAGAAGCTCTAAGGATGTCTTAATTCAAGAAGTGGTACAAATATGCAACTATCTATTATGATTTTGGAACATCTCCAATCTTAAACAATGGAGTTCCCCAGTAATTATCCCAAAGTAGTGACAATGGTCAACGATGAGAAAAGTAAATTGGTAGCTGTCCATAGTATATTCTAGTATCATATGAAACTTACCTGCAAAGGTAAGATGCAGCAATGACCTGGCACCACAGGTTGCCACTGCGGCAACATCAAATACGTGAAGTTTGCTATAGACACGACAAGATGTTTTGGCCGGTTTGGGTTCTCAAAGCAAAAAAGGCAACGCTCTTGCTGAGTCAAGATTCGCTTTGCAAGAATATTCTTCTCTGTGGACTTATGATCATTGCCTGTCCCCTTCTTTCCAGACTTTCTACTTGGGCCATTGTCAAAATCATACTCATCATCTGCACAAGCAGATAAACTATACTGTTTGTTCTGCATGATCTTTTGAGCTAGGTGCCTGTCGGCATCATCATCCTTTCTTCTGGCAGAAATATCTTGAACAAGATGCCTAGAAACAAGATAGGAGAATAAGATTATGGCACTGCTATACCGGGATTGCAAAAGAGTCAAAATAAGGTAAAACATATTTGAAATGGCATATGGAAAAACTTTTGCAAAAATATTCTACAACTTTCAATATACATCTAAGGAATTTAGAGGATATGACATTACCTGTTGATGGGCCTAACACTTTGCGGTCTGCTTGAATTTTCTCCAGCAACCTGTTTTCCCTTTAATTTCTCTGCTTCTTTCTATTAAAGAAAAACAAGCAAAGGAAAATAGATCCAATAAGTCATTGAGGTCAAAGGCTCATGCACTATTGAGTTATAGTAGTAGCATTTTCTGTTCAGTTGACATCAGCTTTTGTATATAAGCAACAAAACAAACTCTGATAAACTTTCTGAAAGTATTGTCAGAAACACTGTTCATGAATCCTTTGGCTTGAGTAACTAGCTCCACCATCGGACTAAACACATGACTGCATTTACTTTCCACCCAATTATAAACGTTTTCTGAAGGACCAAAGTCAAGGTGATGCAGAATTAACAAACTGATAAATTAAGTAATACATCCATTACAGTTACTGATTGAAATCTGCAGCTGGTAGTTAAATTCTAGAAGATATTTTAAGCTCTAAATCTTTTGTATTCAAAAGATCAGATAAGTTGAAGGTATGCCATATTTTATTGACAGGTTAGGTAGAAAAGTATGGTGCCATTATCTAGACTCTCCACATTAAAGAGTAGTGCTCTATTTTAGGTGTATCACAATCAATGGATTTAAACTTCATTTCAGTAAACATCTTTTAGTTTTCTTACTCTCTCATCAACCTATTCTCCCTAAACTCCAACAAATGATATCAAAGCCATCCTCTTAAGGGGCCTGAACTGATTTCTCAGTTGCAAGAACATGAACAAAGTGCAACTATAAGGTCTGAAAATGCTTTTCAAGTTAAACCCAAGTTTAAGGAATCATCATCAAGGAGAAGTGGTAAATCAGCTGAAGGAAGATATCCTCCATGTGGCACTAGTAAGAAGACCAGCCAAGAAGAAAAAGATTGTTGGCACAAGGGAAAGCCACAATGCTCCTACTGTCAAAGGTTTTGGGCGTGTAGAAGCTCATCAATTCAAGAAAAAAGAAAGATCTAATATAGAACAAGTTAAAAAAGAAGAAGAAGAAGAAGAAGAAGAAGAAGAATATTTATTTTGAGGAAGTATAGTGTCGGTGAGAATTACATCAACACAAAACAATATCAATATTTGATGAGAAGTGCACTTGAAAAAAAAAATTACAGAGAAGTGTAAAAACAAGAGAGAGAGAGAGAGAGAGGTGCTCCATAAAAAAGATATGTAAAAGCAAAAACATTAGAGAGATGGAGCTCAAACATGAAGATTAATTTTATCAGTACAAGTATCAAGAAGGAGTGTTGAATGATTGATACTTCTACTGAAATCTGCAGCTGCTAGTTAAATTTAAGATGTTTTGAGCGTTAAATCTTTTGTATTCAAAGCTAGACGAGTTAGAAGTAAGCCATACGTTATTGACAGGTTAGATAGAAAAGTATGGCTGCCATTACCTGAACTCTCCATAAAAGAGAGCAGTTCTCTATTTTAGGTGTATCATAAACAATGAATTATTTCACCAAACATCAGTTAGTTTTCTTGCTCTCTTGTTAACCTATTCTCCCTAAAATCCAACAGATTTTTTGACAAGAAACACTGGACAAAAATCTTCCCCAATATTATACCATAGTTCGCAATTAAGAAAGAAAGAAAGAAAGTGCTCTCAAAGAAGAACCCATGATTTTGGCAACACTAAGACATCAGAAGCCAAAAATAAGAAAAGAATTAGCATTTAAATTGCACACACTTTTCAGCAAGCACCTCACATGTTTCCTTTTTTAATAAGAATAAACAAAAGTTTCAAATATTTTAAGTGACAAACAACCACTATGCAGAGTGCTCATCAATGAACTCCATTGTAAAAAGTTAAGAAACAACAAAGATAGGCTGAACAGAACCAAAATGTGAAACTGTAAATAGACTTACAATAAGCTTGTCGGCCTCTTCATGCCTTCCTTTCATACGAAGCTGCAAAGCCTTAGCTGCCAACTGGTTTGCACTCCCTGTTTCTTTGACTGTTGTAATGCCTTCACTAGGTTTACTCATGTCAGAAGCAGTGACTTCCGATCCCACATTTTCATCGTGGTTCTTGTAGGAATTAACAGAACCAGCAGGATCATTATTCTGCTGACTAAGAACTTTGCTCATGAAGCTTCCATCATCAGCAAACTTATTTAGGCTAGACGCAGCAGCAGAGATGATGCCAGCACCCTTTGTAGATACATGCTGACTTTTTTGTTTTCCCCAAGATAAAGAATCATGCAATTTGGGAGCTCTCATTTCAGGATGTCGAGCAGATAAATCTTTCATGTAGCCTCGACTAGCATTCTGATGACAAAAATCAAATAATGTTAAGTTTAGCAGTCTCTTGTTGCTCAAAAGTAAAGACAAATGACCGTCAGCTCCCTTTTTAAGTTTAACAGATAAAGAGAGGGAAAAAAAAATCCAAGATTTCCAAGTACCTTTTTCACATCTCTCTCAATTTGACAATCTGAATCAGTTTCATGTTCCCCTGCTTGCCCTCTCTTTCTATTTTTTATGGCATGTAGATGAGCCCGCGCTGGAGCAGCAGTACAAGATACTGCAGAGACAGTTAATTGACCAAGGGAACCCCATCTTTCTTCTACAACCTGGAAATTTCAATAATTAAAGCAAGCTGATAAAAGCTATAGTCATGCCAGGTTAGATTTTAGACATGAAAACAGCACCTCGTCAAGCTTTCTTCCTTCACGAGCTGCTTGCTCTTGCGCACGTTTTAGTGCTTTCAATCTCCAGCTTGCACCTCCATCTCCAACAACTGAAAAAGAAGGTAGTTTGTCTCCACCTACTCTCTGTTCTTCTGCATCATCTGGATAACCATTTCCATGATACTTCAAATATGGATTTAATTCCCTGGGATTTACTTTATTCATCTGGTGAAAAGCAAACAATGAATAAATAAAATAAAAATAAAATAAAATAAGCATACAGAGAACTAATGCAGGTACAACCTTTTCTTCAGAAGTAAAAGAAAGTGAAAAATCATTTAGATAAAATGAACATTACAGCAAAATGTTGATTAAACACTAAATTTAATTCAGGGAAAACTTATAGAAGGACAAGAAACAAATATAGACAGCATTAACAGGTATATAAGTTCAATAAATGAGTTACTTAAAATTTTATTACGTTCAAAACCAAAAATAAATAAATAAAGAAGATGAAGAAGAAAAACAGAGGAAGTAAACAAAAAGGAAAACTCCAATAGAAAAATGACAATAGCCAACAGCTGCATTAATGAGAGACAAAACAGTTAAAGAATATATAGATGAAAGCTATTGCAGAATTTTTACTCTTTCGTGACTTGCAAAATAATTAAGTTGTAGATAATAAGAAGACAAGTAGGACAAAACAAGTGAAAACTAGATAATTAATGAAAGGAGCTTACATCCTTCGCATCTGGTTCCTCTGGCTCGTCGTCGACACTAATTGCAGGCCTTATATCAGTCTTACCTGCAGATCTAAGCATCCAGTCCAACCCCATCTCTTTCCTTGTAATTTCTATGTCCTCCAAGAAATGAGATCCTCTACCATCACCTGGAAAACAATTGTCAGATTGATCAATTGCCAAAATATAAGAATAAAATGTAAGAACATCAAATAATGTAGACAAGCAAATCATTACCCTCATCCTTTTCTCCTATTTCCTTACTCTTCTTGTTCCTGCCTTTTGCACTGCCTCCTCCACCCCCATCTTCAGAGTTGGACGAAGAGTATTCCTTAGACAAGTGATGTTTCTTAGCATTCATTGACCTCTTTTTTGACCTATCACTACTCTCATCTCCAGAACTACAATGTTTTCTTCTCTTCTTCTTTCTTTGACTCCTTCCTTTCTTTTCATTTTGGTCAAAACTGGCTTCACTTTCACTCTCGCTTGAATCTACTGAAGAATGCTTATCAGAAGAGTACCATTTCTTCTTTTTGACAGAACTTTTCTTAATTTTCCCAACATCATCATTTGAACTACTACAAGAATTTGAACTCTTGCACATCCTCCTATGCTTTTCTCCTCTATCACCTGACTTTTTTCTCTTTTCTGAATCTGCCTAGTGTCAAACAATGAAAAAGAGAAACATGAGCAAAATGAAACGGTTAAAAAAAAATAAAGGAAAAGAGAAAAAAAAACCAAAGAAAACCAAAGCAACATAAGAATAACAAAATGAATAATTCTTACTTTACTGATCTGGTCACGAGGTACGAACTTGAGCCCAGAAAGCATACTTGTGTTTAAATGCTCTGCAGCCTAAAATCAGAAACAAAAACCACATCCAACGATGTACTGAGTAAGTAGACAAGAGCTTGTAGCCTCAAGCTCCTCATCACATAATATATCAAAGCTAGATTGGTTGGTGCCAAAATGAAGAAGGTAAAAAGAACACTAAAGCATCTGAGTTAATCAGCATGCAGCAAACTCATTTAGAAAGAAAAAAGAAGCTTCTCCTCACATGGAGAATAAGATGGAAAACAAAATAAACTACAAGGCAGTTGTCAATCCCCAAGCAATCTAGAATACATTGTTTCACCCTAAGAATTTGCTAAAGACCATACAAAATAATGAAATGAAATCTTCAGCAAGTTCATTCAACCATTATCCAAAAATTGGAAAAAAAATAAAAAAATAAACACCAAGCAAGGTATTACAAACCTAAGAACCTGTGAAATTAGAAATTTTGCGATATAAACCATCTAAATAAACAAATTAGATGCGTAGGGGTGTGCATTGACCCAAACCAACCCTAAGTAATATTAGGGGCCCAACCCGATAAAACTAAAAATTAAAAATTAAAAACATATCACTAATCAATTGACAAAACTAAAAAATGTACAACGCATGCAACATTCTTCAATAATAATTAATACAAAAACTTTTCAAGTTAAGAATCTCATTTAACATAAGAGATCAAGCAGATTCATATGTGGCATTGATTATTCAAGACTTCAAGCATTTCCAGTGAATGAACAAGAGACAAGCAACACTCAATCAGCTTAAAATTGTTCAATTCAATAGACTCGTGCAAATATGAACTCAGTGAACAAAAAGGTAAAATCATCATTGCACTTGGTAACTGAAAACTTCACACGCCTCAAGTTTAATATTAAATATTCAATAATATCTAATAATTCAATCAGATGCAGTTTAATTCAACACTTCAACCATTGGCATGAGTTTTATAATCAGCCAAAACACCCAGACAGACTTCCTATTTTCCTAATCAGCCAAAACACCCAGATACTAAAAGTACTGAGAGAACTCGAAATCCAAACAAATCCAAAAAGAACATCAAATCCAAATTCTCCGACAAATAAGCACTTCAACAGTCCAACCACCAAACACTACCAAATTCACACACTTCCGTCCCACATTTTCTAACAAACCAAACGAAAATTGAAATACATATTCAGAAGCAAATATAACCTCTAAATTAACTCCAAAGAAAACGCTTTCAGAAAAAAACAACAAAATCACAAAAAAATGAATTTAAAGAAAAAGGAAAGAAAATTGTGCAGTGAAGCAACAGAGTTAATTCAGCCAAGGCCAATTTACAAAAATTAAACTTGGAAACAAAAACTTACCTTTCACTAAGGAATCACGGTAGGGACTATGCAACGACGAAACAATTAACCTCGCCGAATTTCTGCAACAAGTAGAAAATAGATAATAGCGAGTAGAAACACGAAGAATACCAACTATATATTAAAATTTAAATGTGTGCAGATAAATATTTACCTGTGAGAAGAAATGGAGGGAGACTTGGTGCGAGAAGAGATAGAAAAGCTAGTTTGAGGATGCCGGCGGCGGCGACTGCGGTGGCGATAGGCGGAGGTCGGCCGCTCAATTAATGGTGCCGACTTTCCAGATTAGCGGTGGGAGCAGAAAGGATTTGGGTTTTGTTTTTGGATTTCGTGGATGAGGAGAGGAAAAAAAACAAAATTGTCGATTTTTATAGGGGTAAGGGTAATTCGGGTTCAGGGGTTAACCCGACCCAAAATTCCATGTCTCCAAAATTCTTAAATAGCACAAGCTTATTCTAAACTCACCCATGTATACACAAATGAATAAAAGAAAGACTGAAACAGAACTCCATGGAATAAAAAAATAAAAGGTGAAGACCTTGATAATAATAATAATAAAGACTGGATAGGCAAGGATATGAAAGTTCAGGGACTCATAATTTTTTATATAGGTTAAATTAAACCCTTCTAATTTTATTATGCGATGTCGTTTCAAGCGACTTTGGCTTCCTTTTTAATGATTCGCAGGCAGCCTCTTTTTGCTCTTTTCGCATCGATAATTTCTTTCTCGGACTTTCTCTCTGTCTCTGTTCACAGCTTCGCAATTTCCGATCAACCATAAAAAATAATGGTCCTTATACTCCAAATTCCTTCTTCTATACGTTCTGTTGCTTCTGCTTCTTCTTCATACTTCCTTTCAAGAGGTAAGCTTTCTTATCTCTTTATCAACATATATCCTTATTCCTTTCAAAGTAATTTTTCTATTTTATTTGCAAATTTACAAAGTAATTTTATATTCAATTCTGTAAGAAACTATTTAAAAAAAATTCAAGGTCTGTTGCATAACTTCTAATAAATTCTTGATTACAAAATTGCATGGTGTCTTAATTGAGCACCATTTCTTATGTTCCTAGATGAAGCGATGAAGGACTGGTTCATGGGTCTGATTGCAAGTGGACAAGATCAGCCGAGAGTGGAGTTTTGATGATTATTGCTAGTTCTAAAATAGCTTCGATCAAATGGCTGATAGAGCGCATATTTTCGTGGTGCAGCTGAAAAAAGATTGGGTATATGGGTACACATTGGATTTGATTGTTTCAGTAAAATGGGTCTCTTATTTTTTATGTTCAGATATATTGGTGGTTTATAAATCCAAACTCCACATAAAGAACTAGGGATATGTTTTTTCATGAGTTGTGAGAGATGGATGTCAAATAAAGCGGTGTTCATTTGAGATATTTTTACAATATTTGTAGAACCGGACCTGATGTCGAATCAACATAATAATTAGTTCTTGGTTCAATTGGATTTTTTGCTTTTTTTTTAAAAAAAAATTACAATTATTCATAAAAAAAATAATGAATATGTAGTATCAACAACAGTACATAAAAAAGTAAAACTATATAAACATATTACTGATTTGGGTATGGGCAAACATAGAGCCAAAAAATTGCAAACAATATCACAAACTATAGAGTTAAAATATGCATCCTTTTAAGGAAGAGTAATAATTTTCAATATAGTTGCTGTGAGAGAGAAAGAGAAACAACTTTAAAGGAGAAGAGTTTAATAATTTTCTAACTTGGGTCTGCATTTGCTTCACACAATAGTTAGCAAGAAAACAATTATATAAATAGGAGTGAGCAACGGTGGGTTTGGTTCAATAATTGAACCGAAATGTGAACCGAATCGAACTGAAATAATCGAAAATCGATTTATTAGAGTTTGGACAAATCGAACCGAATCGAAATTATATAATAACCGAATTCAAATTGAACCGATATTTTCGGTCGGTCTGGTTCAGTTAACCGAAAAAACCGAAATTTCAAAATTATAATTAAAAAAATTGTCTAAAAATTATACAAAATTACAAATTATAAAACTAAAATAAAAACATTCAAATTAAAAAATATACATATGTTTAGTTTGAGTTTAAACCCCTTAGATTAAATTAAAAATATAAAAATAAAGTTAATTTTTGTAAAAAATGAAAAAATAACATATATTAATCACTATTCGGTCGGTTCGGTTATTTTTCGATTTTTGCCTTTCAAAACCGAACCGAAATAACCGAAATTAATATATTTTCAAAACCGAACCGGAAAACCGAACCAAATTACAAAAATCGATCGGTTTGATTCGATTTTTTGGTTTGAACCGAAATTTGCTCACCTCTAGATCCAAACACGGTGTTTGTTAACTTTTTCATTGGTTTTGTGATATTAATTTTCTATTGCTCATTTTACCATCATCAAACAAGTTTTATCTTGAAAAGTTATTCTTTAGGAATCAATATAACTAAAACCTGCACACCAAATTGCATAAGCATGGCATAAAATTTCTCTTGTTAAGAGGAAAAAAAGAAGATAGAAAATTTATATACACCAAGTCACCAAGTACTAATTCACAACATCAGAAAATCAAAATAAATAGAGGAAAAAACAAATTGAACAATGTAATAAATTAGTTGAATTAATCAAACTATTATTATCCTAAAAATAAACTCCTACAACACAATACCACATATATAATACATGACAAATTCTTAATACAGACACTTTTATTTAAAAGAATAAAAAGATGTTGGTGTGATCACAATAACAATTCAATATTGCACTTTTTTTTTTATCCCTTTTCATTTTTCTCTTTTTCCTTCCACCTTGTCTACGATAATAGTTGTGATGAAGAACATCTACAAAGATATCAAATTCCTAACTAATATACTCCAAGTAAGCATAAATCACGAGGTTAATTATCGAAAACATCCAAAAAGGTTTTGCAATCATACATGTATGCCCACTTAAGATATAATCAGTTCAAGCAATCAAATAACTTTTAATCTGCGGTTTTAAGAGAGAATTAATTCAAGTCGAACAGAGGAATTTGGACCCAATGGCGAGAAGAAACAACAATTTGTGCAACCATAAACAAGTATAATCAAATGTAAGTGATAGCAATGCTATCATCCAATCCCACATCGGCTGGAGATGAGGTTGAAGTGGCTCTTATAAGGCCATGGACACCATCTCCCCGCATAAGCCTTTTGGGGCAAAGCCCCAGAAACAAAATCGTGAGGGCTCCGGCCCAAAGCGGATAATATATGCAGTGCCCGGCATACCTCCCGATAAAGTCAGAAATGACTTTATCATTTGGTGCTTTCGTTGAGAGCATGGCACTCAAGATCCAACGAGAATACGACCTCCATGGACCTAGATCATGACGAGAACACTCGTGCCAAATCAGGCACCTCGAGAAGGAGGGAAGGGCCCATCAGGTCCCCTATGAGGACCAACCTCCTTCCCGAATTCAATGATGCCACCCTGAGGCAGCCTGAGGATACTCCTGTCACCGTGAGGGACATGCGCGCTATCCTCAGCGATTTCACCAAAAGCATCATCCAAACGCTCAAGAAGAGCAAGATGCCAGCCGCTTCTGAAAGAGCCCAAGAGGAATACCTCGCCGGCGAAGACTTTAGGAGGAATAGAAACAAAGGAATCATCATTAATGAGCCTCGTGCTCAGGGAACCCGAAGAGGTGCTGTCGGAACCCCGGGAAGGTTTGACAAGGGGAAGCAGATGATGTCCACGAACAGGAGTTCCCCTTACACCAGCAGGTCCACCACTCCCTCTGTAAGGGATGACTTGTCCTACATGTGCACTCCAACACGCAGTCACATGCGAAAGCACAAAGACGAGTCCACTGCTACAACCCTGAGCAAGGAGGATCAATGGCTCAAACAGAAACTTAGGCAGCTTGGCTTTATCGCGGCTAAGAAAGGTGCCTTTGAAGGGAACACCTGCGAAAATACCGCCTCCCCTTTCTGTAGAGAAATCACTGACGCTGAGCTCCCTCCCAGGTGGAGAGATGTGGTAATGGAAAGGTACACGGGTAAGGCCGATCCCACCACCCATTTGGCTGAATATTTGACCAAGGTCCAGGTCTACACCTACGATGAAAGAATAGCCTGTAGGGTTTTCCCTACCACTTTGGGAGGAGACGCGTTGACATGGTTCCATGAGCTGCCTCTGGGATCCATTACGTCGTACAGACAGCTAAAGGAGCTATTCACCACGAAGTTCATCGTACAAACATGTGTGCCTAAGACGGCGAATGATTTGTGCAACCTTTACCAGAGGACCGATGAAAGTCTACGAGACTACATCGACAGGTTTCAGGCTACCATGTCCGAGGTAAAAAACGTCAGTGTTGAGATGGCGACTAACGCCTTGACAGGGGGCATCACTGACCGTCCACTATTCGAATCACTCACAACAAGACCCCCGTCCAGCTTTGCTGAACTCATGGAGAGGGCCAGGCAACACATCCAATTAGATGATGCCCTTAGGTCCAACAGGGGAAGAAGGACCAGCGTACTGGACCGCTTGCAATATCCGGACAACCGTTCTTCTCACAGAGCTTTCGCAACCGATTGAATAGCTAGAGGCCAAGACGGAGCTGCCAGTTCCAGAAATTCAGGCCAGACGAAAGGGTCGGGAAGAGACCGGACTGCGGGTCCAGACGATCGGACAGAAAGGACATACACCACTCTCAACGCTACTCCGACCGCTGTGCTAATGTGGATAAAGGAGAAGCACCGCCAGGTCAACTGGCCCAGAGACTTGTTCGAGAGAAGCAGGGTTGTGAGGGATCCAAATAAGTATTGCGAATTCCACAGAGATGTCGGTCATTTAACCGACGAGTGCACTTCGCTTAAAAAGGAAATTGAAAGGCTGATACGCCGCGGAGCCCTTAAGAAGTTTATAGGCCCGGCCAGAGGGGATGAACCCTGTAGACAGCCGAAGCCTAGAAGGGACGACCCTGACTCAGACGATGATGAGCGCAGGAACCCAAGAAACGCCGACCCGAGCAGGCCATATACCGGGGTAATAAATGTGATCACCGGATGGTCATCCTACGGAGAGGATCTCTCCAGAAAAAGAAAGGGGAAAGGCGTTTACCTCTCCCACCAGGCCGAGCAGCCTACCTCAGTCACCATATCCAGCAAAGACGCACGAGACGTCATGTTTCCCCATGAGGATGCTCTCGTCGTAAGAGCTCGGATTAATAACTTCAATGTTAAAAGAATTTTGGTGGACAATGGCAGCGCTGTGAATGTCCTAACTCTCCAGGCTTACCGAGCGATGGGACTCCCAATCGGAGAGCTGAAGCCGAACGCCACTCCACTGATCGGGCTGGGCAATGCCACTATCTCGGTAGTGGGATCGGTAGAGCTCTTCGTCGAGCTGGGCCAAGAGGCAATAGCTCACGCATGTAAGGTAATTTTTATGGTCATTGACATAACGTTTGCCTATAATGCCATCTTTGGCAGGCCATTGCTCTTCCAGACAGGAGCCGTCACCTCCATCCGCTACATGGTGATGAAAATCCCAACCACGGGAGGCGTCGCCATCTTAAGAGGCGACCAAAAGGCATTCTGAGAAGCTTATATCACCATGATAAAGCAGCAGCGAGAAGCAATGGTCGTATAGCCCGACCTCGAGCAGCCACAGCAGGCGGCAAGGCCCAGGATGGACCCAGCGGAGGAGACAAAATCCAGGGCACTAAATAAAGGGAAAAATGTTCAAGTCAGGACCAGCATGGATAAAGAAACTGAAGAGGCCATCATGCAGGTCTTGACGATCAATCAAGCGACCTTCGCCTTGAAGCCAGAAGACATCCCTGGCATAGACCCCAAGGTGATCACCCACAAGTTGAATGTGGACCCAAACTATCCTCCTGTCCGACAAAAGCTAAGAAGGCACGCACCCGATCGGAGGAAGTTCATTTCGGAAGAAGTGGATAGGTTACTTAAGACCAGAACAATCCGAGAGATAGACTATCCTGAGTGGCTGGCCAATGTGGTTCTCGTTAAAAAAAAGTCCGGCAAGCTGCGGATGTGTGTGGACTTCACCGACCTCAATAAGGCATGTCCCAAAGACAGCTATCCCCTGCCCAGCATAGACCAGTTAGTGGACGCCACCGCAGGCCACGCCATCTACTCTCTTCTCGACGCATACGCTGGCTACCACCAAATCTTAATGTGGCTCCTCGATCAGGAGAAAACCAGCTTCATCACAGACGACGGGACCTTTTGCTACAAGGTAATGCCGTTCGGCCTGAAAAATGCTGGGGCCACGTATCAGCGTCTGATGAACAAAATCTTCAAAGACCAGATCGGGCATAATGTTGAGGTTTACGTAGATGACATGATCGTCAAAAGCCAAAGCCCCGAGCAACACCCAGCCGATCTGGCAAAAGTTTTTGACACTCTGAACCAATTCCGAATGAAGCTTAATCCCGAGAAGTGCGTCTTTGGGGTACCATCAGGAAAGTTTTTAGGTTTCTTAGTCTCCCAGAGAGGGATTGAAGCCAACCCGGAAAAAATCAGAGCTATCCTCGAGATGCAACCCCCCAGGAACATAAAAGATGTCCAGAAGTTGAATGGAAGGATAACAGCCTTGGGGCGATTCATCTCCTCTTCAGCCAAGCGCTGCACTCCCTTCTTCAAGAAGCTGAAAAAGAGCAAAACCTTCATCTGGGGGGAAGACTGTCAGCAAGCCTTTGAAGAACTAAAGGCATTTCTCACCAACCCACCACTGCTTAGCCGGCCAAAACAAGGTGAAAACTTATACCTATATTTAGCCACCTCTAAGGAAGCTGTTGCAGGTGCCTTGATCCGAGAAGAAGGAATTCAATAGCTACCCGTGTACTACGTCAGTGAAGTACTTAGAGGTGCGAATCTAAGAAAGGGACCGGTTGAGCAGCTCATTATAGCCCTCATGATGTGTGCAAGGAAGCTGAGACCGTATTTTAAGGCGCACACAATTGTCGTCCGATCGGGCCACCCCCTTAGAAAGATTTTTCAGACGCCCGATCTGGAAGTCAAGATGGTGGAATGGGCAATTAAGCTACAGTCCTGGGACGTCAGATACGAGCCGAAAAAGGCGATAAAAGCCCAGTCTTTGGCAGATTTCGTAACTGAATTTGCGAGTGAGGAACCACAAAGTCAGCCCAAGCTACAAAACTGGGAAATAACGGTGGACGGCGCAGCAAATGACACTCGAGGAGGTGTTGGCATAGTAATAAAAGACCCTCTGGGCATCAGAATAAGGTACGCAATAAAGCTTAATTTTAAAGCTTCCAATAATGTAGTAGAGTACGAGGCACTCCTTCAAGGGCTGAGACTGCTACATGCCATCCGACCGGAGTCAGTAGCCATCAGGAGTGACTCCCAGCTGGTAACCAGTCAGGTCTTGGGGACCTTCGAAGCCCGAGAGACCACCATGATCCAGTACTTAGCCAAAGTCAAAGCTGCCTTCGCAAAACTCGAAGAAACTGGATCAGAATGGGCGCTTCAGAAAGTCCCGAGAGACCAAACAACAGATGCCGATCGGCTAGCGAAGATGTCTGCCTCTGGACAAAGTGTTATAGAGGAAAATATTGCCGTTATCGACCAGACTTCCTCCTCCCTAGACGAGCCGAAGATGATGGAGATCGACCAAGAGGATGAAACCTGGATGAGCACAATCAAGCAGTACCTCCAAACAGGTCGGCTGCCCGATGACAAGGATGAAGCTCGAAAGGTATCCCGAAAATCCCTTAATTACTCCATCATTAACGGTGATTTGTATAAGAAAGCTTTCAGCCACCCTTGGCTCAAGTGTATGACGAAGGAAGAGGGAGATTATATCCTCAGAGAGCTCCATGAAGGCATATGCGGAGCACACAAGGCAAGCAGAGTTTTGGCAAGAAAAGCCCTCCAGACGGGATATTACTGGCCTAGCATGCTCAAAGATGCTCAAGAAAAAGTAAGAAGATGCCCCGCAATGCCAAGTACACGGCAGGATCATAAGGCAGCATGGAGCAGACCAGTAGCCGATTGGAGTCGCTTGGCCGTTCGATCGGTGGGGACTGGACATCTTAGGACCTTTTCCCCAAGGCAAAAAGCAGATGAAGTTTCTTATAGTAGCTGTAGACCACTTTTCCAAATGGATTGAGGCTGAACGCGTAGCCACTATCACAGCCGAGAGGGTCAAGAGCTTCACCTGGAAAAATATCATCTGCAGGTATAGCTTACCCAATGTTTTTATTGCAGATAATGGCAAGCAGTTCGAGAGCTCCATCTTCAGAAACTTTTGCCAAGGCCTAAACATCAAATTAAAGTTCACGTCGGTCGCTCATCCCCAGAGCAACGGAATGATCGAGGTCTCCAATCGGACCATCCTCGAAGGGTTAAAAAAGCGGCTTGGCGAAGCAAAAGGCAACTGGACTGAAGAACTACAGAGTGTCCTGTGGACGTACAGAACTTCGCCCAGGACAGGCACTCATCAAACACCATTCTCCCTCGTCTACGGCTCCGAAGCAATGATACCTATAGAGGTCGGCCTTCCCTCTTAACGATTGGTGCTCTACTCCGAACAGGAGAATTCTCAAGAAAGACGCCAAGATTTAGATCTGATAGAATAGAAGAGGGAGGACGCCTACACCAAGATTGCCGCCTATAAGCAAAGAGTTGCCAGGTACCACAATGCTAAAGTAAGGTCTAGAACTTTCAATGTTGGCGATCTGGTGCTTAGAAAGGCAGAGTTAGGCTCAGAAAATGCCGGAGTGGGAAAGCTAATGCCAAATTGGGAGGGGCCCTACGAGGTCTCCAAAGTCTTAAGCCCGAACACATATAGGCTCCGAACTCTAGAAGGGCAAGATATCCCCAGAAGCTGGAATATAGAAGTACTCAAAAAGTACCATCTATGATAATGTATTAGAACTTGGCGATTGCCTGTTTAATAAAAAGGTTCTTTATTTCACCCTTATTCAAATTATGCATGATACGCAACTTATATGCTAGGCTCGACGTCCATCCCAAGCTAAAAAAGCGAAAGTTGCCGTACGTCCGTTTGCAAGCTGGAGGATCTTACCTCCCTAAATCTGTCACGATAGAGGATCTCACCTCTCTAGCTCGGCTATGCAATTCTTATGTATGCAGCTTTACGAGTATTATCTAGCTCGGCTATACAATTTTTATGCAGCTTTACGAGTATTATCTAGCTCGGCTATGCAATTTTTATGCAGCTTTACGAGTATTATCTAGCTCGGCTATGCAATTTTTATGCAGCTTTACGAGTATTATCTAGCTCGGCTATGCAATTTTTATGTAGCTTTACGAGTATCATTTAGCTCGGTTATGCAATTCTTATGCAGCTTTACGAGTATCACTTTAACTGATTACGCAGTTTTTATGCGATCTAAAAGTCCGGGTTGGTCAGATCGGCCACTGGGCTTAAGAGTTATCTGAATTCAGGAAGTACTTACAAACGTTACGCAATTTCACGAGTAGTACTTAGCTCGATTATATTGACAATTTTAATACAAATTTATGTATTCACAACGCGACAACGATTTGCAGAAAAACGCAATTTTATTAATAATGTCTCCACTATACAACTTACAAAGAATTGTCACAGAGATAAAAATAAAGGAAAAAAAGCAAAGCTAATCTAAGCTCTTAAGCTAACTATCTATATTTACAATATCCACCTCGCTAGGAGGATCAACAGTTTGCTCGGCATCCGGCTTGGCAGTGGCTTGAGAAGGGTCGGCGGACGACGGTACAGATCCTGTCCCCCCTTCAGAGACAGGCCCCGCTGAAGGAGGCACCACCAGCTCGGCTTCGGGTGCTGGAGGCACCGTAGACTCAACTTCAAATGGGGCCTCCTGGCTCGCCTCCAGAAGCGAAGGATCTCCTCCTGAAGCTCTCTCCGTCGCCTCCCCCTCAGGAGCGCCCTCTTCATCATCGCCATCTGGAGGAGCGGGCAATGACGCTGGATCGTCCATCCAAGTCAGATCGACTCCAGGAAAGCGCTTCCCAGCTTCATGAATTAGCCGAGACAACAACTCCACCTAGGCATCTGCTAGCTCATCAAGAAGGCGCTCCTTCTGACTGGCAAGCTCCTCTTCGAGAATCTTCGTGAAGGAGGCCTCCTTCTCCTCCTCCGACGCCCTCAGAGACTCCACTTCCTTGCGAAGTTGCTCGCCTTCTATCTTCAATTTGGCATTCTCAGCAGCCAACTCTCTGCACTCGGCATCTAGTCGGGTAGCGTCTGCCTCGAACTGCCTAAATTGTGCATTTTCAGCAGAAAGACGGGCAACCTCGCCCCTCAGCTTGTCGACCTCGCTCTGCTGGGCCTTCAGATCCTGAGCCTTATGATGGGCCTCCTTCCTCATGGCCACTGTCTCCGATTGGGAAGTGGAGAATTGCTCCTTTAGCTTAGCCACCTCAGCTCGAAGGACGGAGGCTTCTTTATTGGCAGCCTCACAATGAGCGTTCGCCTCCGCCTTGGCCTCGGCGCCCGACTCGGCCCTCCCCTTCCATATGCCGGCCATCAGGTGTAGCCGTTGTGTCCTCCTGGCAGCCTGCACAAAGAGAGCGAGGTAAATAAGTCAGGCACACAGAGATGGAAACAAGCCCCGGAAACAAACCAATAAATCCTTACATCCAATAACTAATGGCTAATGACGTTGCATTCTTTGTTGAGCTGACTGGCGTCACCCGCTTCCCTATGGTCATTGTCCCGGAGGAGACCACGACAGATGAAACTGGACACCTGACTCAGCGACCAAACATCGCCGAAGTTCTCTTTAAGAAACTCCTTTAGGGGAGCGGGCCACCGAGGGGACGATCGTCGAGTAGCCTCACCATGATGAACGCCTTTGCCTCTGGCCACCACCCGAGCGTCTGACTCGGCTATCAGCTCAGCCTCCTCTTAGCTGCCTCCTCGGTTTTCTTCCTGGCGGTCTCCTCCACCTCTCTGATCGTGTGGGCAATGGGCGCGTCATCATCATCCGATTCATCCCGAAGCCTCGGGGGCCGAGTGTTCTTCAGATGGTGATGAACGGCTCCGCTTTGAGGTCCAGGCGCCACAAGTTTGATGGTGGCCACGGTAGCAGCTGGAGGGGCAGAAGAGATTGGGATTGCGTCAATGGCAGCAGTAGCTGAAGAGGCACCGGCAGCTACCCGAGAGGACTGCAGCTCTGCCGAGGACACCAGTTTCCTCCTCTTCCTCTGCTCTTGGGCCCTCCGCTCGGCCTCGCGCTTCTGTCTGATTTTTTCGCCAAGCTGTTTTGATGCATCACTCCTGCCAGCCATCTTAACTGCAAACAGACAATAAACAAGATAAGTTTCTCAGATTTGGTATTCACAATTAATAAAGATGAAATACAATGCATGGCTGATGCATGGTGATTATGTATTCTCCCCGATCCTAATACTCACGTTCTGCATTCTCAGCGTCTTTGGAGCTTGAAGAGCCATACAGCGTGGTCAGAAGAAAACTGGACTGATAAGGCTCTCCATGCCTGCTGACGGCATCCATAAATTTCTTTATATCGCCTTCATACATGGGCTGACCGGCTGCTAGGTCCTTCAGGATCTCGACCCTAGCCGATCGGGTGAGGCGCACCCCAAATCCGCCTTTCATCCCCACCAAGAAGTATCTTTCCTTGTATCCCTTCATCGAGGTGGGGACAAACATCAATTTCTTCTTCGGGCTGCTTGTGAAGAAGTATTCTATCCCATCGCTCCGACCCGAGATGTAGAAAAAATGGGTGAAAAGCTCCAGGGTCGGCGCTACCCCCTTTATTTTGCAGAGGATTTTGAAGCACGGCACTGACCTCCATCCGTTCGGATGTAACTGGTTAGGAGCAATCCCGTACCCCCTCAATATCGCCATTTCAAAAGCACCCAACGGGAACCTCAAGCCTGCGTCTAAGCTCCATAGGTGGCAAATGAACCACTCCTTGTTGTCTTGGCCAAAGGGCCCTTCTGTCACCGCCATCGATTTTGGGCACGCTAACACGGAGACATCATCGGGAAGGCCGTACTTGGCTGGAATTTTAGCCACCTCCTCAGCGGCCAATCGAGAATGTAACTCGACGGCTAGTTTGTTCTCATACCAGTCCAAAAAGCTTTTGTCTAGCGCTTCACTACTACTTGAAGCCATTTTCAACGAGAAAGAATGGAGTAGATGTGGAAAGAAAGTGAAAGACAAAATGGAACAGAAAACAAAGAGGAAAAATTACTTACTTGATAAAAAGGACTTAAGAAATTCGAAGACTGGGAATCGAAAAGGAATTTTGGCAGAGTTTCGGTAGGGGTCACAGAAGTAAAGAGAAAATCCTCCTAAAACCCCCCTATTTATAAGCCAAAAGCTTCTGGAACACGCCAAGCGTCGCGCCACTAAATGAGCGCCACGTGTCAAAAGACATTATGGCTCTGTGAAGAACGAAGCGTCGCCCTTGGTACACGCGCAACATTAAATGGAAACAGCTGTCCAAGCAGGCGCGTCTCTTCAGAAAAAGTGCCTCCTAAATTCAAAAAGCCCGCTAACGCGCGTCTTCGGATCGGAGAAATTCAGAGCTAATTCCATCCGAACGGACCTCCAATAGGCAAACTCATGCCCGATCGGACCTGTTGAGGGGGGACAAGTGATAACACAGCAAATATCATTTGCTTAAAGGCCCATCTAGCCAGCCCACTCAACTGGCAAGGCCCAAGGCCCAACAACCCAGAGTAGCTGACACGAGCTTCTAGGCAGCGCACACGCTCGATCGGCTGATGTGACCCCCAGCCCCATCAGCCGCCTGACACAAGGCAACGCCCTTGCCTACCACCTGCTCCTTTTCATGTCGCCGAATACCTACTCTGACAGCCAGTAATCACTCCCCAGGCACTCAAGTGCCCCTCAATCGTCCCATATAAATAGCCCAGCCAACGATGGCACCAGGTATTGAATCAAAAACATTCTCTCTCTAAAAGTACATTCTCTCTCTAAGCTACTAACTTAAGTTTCGGAGTGCTCACGCCTGGTCCGATCCACTACAAAAAAAAAGCCAATTAGCGACGGAAAATTCCGTCGCTAATTGGACTTTTTCAGTCGCTAATAGCTTTTAGCGACGCAGCGACTAAATGTCGCTATTGGAGCCGTCGCAAAAATTTTGCGACTAATCCATAAAACCGTCGCTAAAATTAGCGACGAAAAATTCCGTCGCTAAGAATAAAATTTCAGTCGCTAAGAATAAAATTTCAGTCGCTAAATAATTTTAAACTTAGTCGTATAAATATTTATTAGCGACGGATAATCCGTCGCTAATCCGTCGCTATTGTATTTTTTAATATTATTTTTAATTTAATTTTTAATTACAATTTTTGATTTTTAATTAAAATTTTTGATTTAATTTATTATTATTATTATTATTATTATTATTATTATTACATCCAAAATTTAATTTAATTTATGTAAATAATAATTATACAATATTACTATTAATTTAAAAAATATAATATCAAAAAGTAAATTAAACTATATAATATTTAAAAAATACCAATTCAAATTAAATTGTGCTATTTAGCAATATACAGACGTTTACAATAACTTTGTACAATAAATTAACAATAATTCAAATATAATAAAAGTAAATTAAATTATACAATACTTAAATTAAAAGTACATGCTCTTATTATATTTAGCATCATTTCATCCAGTTCCGGTACCTACAAGTTACCAATAAAATTTTTAATTAATGAATTAAACATTGAAATAAAAAAGATTGATTGTAATTCATATATTACAAGGTATGAGCTACCAATTTATGTATCATGTATCCAAATTTAACTATCATAGAATTATTTTTCATTTAAATTGAAACATACAAATTAAGAGAATAAAAAATAAATTTAGACTTTCCTCCAAATTTAGACACATTTTGCTTAAATACAAAGTTTTAGACCTCATATTTTACTCAATTGAAAACCTGAAGAAATAGCATTATTTATATAACACAGTTTAATGAAATGTTTAAATTTTCAAATGAATCAAATATGAAAACAATTTCACACATTCCGTCTCTTGCTTTCCTTTCTACTACTCTCTCTCTCTCTATGATATTAATCACAGTAATATATAGTGGTCCAGCAGAAGCATAAAAATGTTATGGCAGGTCAAAGAATCATGGTATTTACTCGAATGCATATATAGTGGTCCAGCAGAAGCATAAAAATGTTTACAATGGAGATGCTGAAACACATGCAATAACAGTTAACACAGTCCCATAACCAAGAAAAAAGAAAAAAGAAAAGCAGAAAAGTAGAACATCACTATTAATTGATACCTAATGTGCCTTTGCCTGATGAGCACCCTGGCATGGTGAATTGACTTGGCCATACTCGACTTGAACACAAGAGTTTGAAGGTGGCACTCAAGGAAGTTCTCCACAGTCAGGGCCAACACATAATTAGCTGAGCAATGCCACACACCAAAAATAATCATTTAAAGAAGAGGGACTTACATAATCAATTAAATGCTAACACATTCTGCAATTATCAAAGCTACAACATTTATATCAGGATTTTCAAACCCAGCACTGCAGGTACACAAATTACTTTCTGCTCATCCTTAAAAGGAACCAATTGAGCTACAAAAATGGAAATTATCTGCAGGAAGGTCTAAGTAAAGGAACATGTAGCATTGCACATATATGTGTGAGTTAAAGTAAACGAATTTTGCTCCAAATTCCCGTAGATGCCTACCATTAACTCATGCATTTGGATATTCGGATTAGTAGCCTGAAATATAAAGTTTACGATAAAAATGAAATATATTCTGAAGTGTTTGAAGTTTACATGGATAATTCCTAGAGAAGATATTACAACTTAATATGAAGAATGGCACAAAAATATCATGAGTAATTTCAAGGTTAACATTTTAATTCTTAATAAAACTATGGATTCGAAATGGTACACATGATTAATGTTTCTCCACTTTCTTTAAGCAAGAAAGCCGAGTTTCTCTCCATTCTTCTTGGCTAATTTAAAAAATATAATATCATAAAACTATATTAAATTGTTCAATGCTTAAAAAGCACTAATTTAAATAAAATTATGCCACTACAGTATTATTAATTTAAAAAATATAATATCATAAAATTACATTAAATTAAATAATACTTAAAAGGCACTAATTCAAACTAAATACTGCAATTAAAATCACAACTAACAAGGTTTTTCATAATATGCAAAAAAAAAAAAAAATTACACTGTCCATGGACAATTAATGGAAGAACTGTTTTGCTCATTGCTTTTCTCCAGATATATCTGCACAAACAGATGGAAACCAAAAGATTCATAATCAAAAGAGCTCTGCTAATGAATATGCGCATTTAAGCCAACTTAATTCATGTGTCCAGCTGCTTGTTTATGTTTTATAATTAGCTTAACACCAAAACTGATCCAGATTTTTAACTGCAAAAAGGTGAATGTGTTTATAGTAGTGTTCAAATGAGGTTAGAAGTAAAATATTTACAAAGTTTAAGGCAATCCGTTTGGCCAAATACACCACAGACTTGAACATTAGTTATCAAATTATAGAACTAATTGATGTCCCTTTAAGCCTGCAACAGCAAGGTGCCTTACATTTCGGATTCAGTTTAGCCAAAAGCAATTGTCTTTGGTCAAGCTATAATCAGATAGCAGCTTTTGAATTCTAAAAAGTTGGCACCATTTGCTGCAATAAAAAAAATAGAAGGCAAAAGTCCATTAAATTAATTTACCAAGAGAAGATCTTCGTCGGTACCAAAGGATTTGCGTGCTTCTTCAAGGCATTTTGATGAGATCCTCTCAGTTTTCCTGCATTTTATCCCAAAATTAATTTCCACGAAAAGATAATGAAAATGCAATTTTCTGAAGCCAAAAAGTTAATACATACTTCAGCATGTAATAGAAAAGGCAACAGTTATCAGTTAAAAAAAAATTGCTTTAAGCTTTGAATTTAATCCTACTTTTGAAGTTTAAGAAATTCAAAGGTAAAGAGATTAAAATTGCATTAAGAGTTAAATTTAACCCTAAATTAATTTTAAAGCCCTTTTTGAGATTTTCTAGCATTAGCCCCCCTTAAAATTCCAGCTCCTCACCAAATTAAACTATCACTGACAATTAAATTCAAAATCAAACCCACCTGATTTTGAGTTGGGTCTTCCATAAAATGGTAAACATGAATCAAGCGATCATTAGAATCAAAATCTGAATGTTCTGTACATATTAATATACAAAAACAAGGGAGATGCAAGCTTGAACAATTTTTAATCATCAACCTTAACAATCAAATATTTAGAAGGGGTTTTTATGATTATCTTAAAATTATCAAACACCAAAGGAAAATTATCAAACACCAAAAGGAAACAATAACTAAACATCAATCTGCTCATTTTCTCACCATCCTTAATTCATTGAAGGAAGAGGCAAATACCAGTCACGTATAGCTTACCTAATTCTCTCTTTAAGTGAATAATTAAATAAATTAATTGATATTAGAAAGAAAAACAGAGAACAGCATTCTATATTCTTAATATTTTACCAACAATAGACAGGATAATAAGAAAACATGAAGCTGATGTAAGACTAATTTATGAACATACCTCCATAAATATGTGCATTTCTTTCATTCCCATACCAATACTTCAACTAACTAATAAATAATTTCTTTATTAACACACCAATTTAACTAGAAATAACAGAAGAGAAAGCATATTTTAAAAAGAGAAAGCTTTGTAACTGTGGGAGAATGTTCAGACACCATTGCATCAGGAAGAGAAAGCATCTCAACAGAAAGCAAATCAACCATTGCATAAACACAAGATAATCGAAAAATTATACCTGCAGGGTGGTGGACCTTCCCCTTCAGGTTCCAATTTTCGCCACTCATAAGGCTTGGCAGCTGTGTCCCATTTTCATCCAATCCATAAGGCTTCAGGTTCCAATTCCAGCAGCCTTTAAGAACACAAAAATATATCCCATTTTCATCCAATCCAATAGCATGAAGCGAATCAAAATAAACACTTCTACAAGCTCTCATAGGATTAAAAAAATAACTATCAATAAAACAAATCAAGCGAGAAATTCATTAAATTCCTAAAACTGAATTTTGAAATCCCTAAAATTGAATTTTGAAATCCCTAATATTTTTTTTAAATCTGCCCCCTTAATACATTTCTCCTAAATTTCGGGTTAGTAGTTATTGTAACTTACCTACAGCCGTCGATTGAAGAGGAGGGAGCTAGCGGTGTTTCAGGTGGTCGGCGGTGAGAGGAGGCGTCGGGGTGGAGGCTGCAACCCGAACGAAAACACGCAGGGAGGAGGAGGAGAGCTGCTGCCGTCACGAAGAGAGAGGACCGGCGACAGCAGCAGCAGACGAAGGGGGAGGTGATGGCTGAGATGGCGATGCAAACGGAGAAAGGCAGTTAGGGGACTGGTTCAACGGGAAGAAGAAAGGAAAAACGAAGGAAGAAAAAGAAAGAAAAGGAAGAGAAAAAGAAGACAGGGTCCTTAGGGCTTTTTTTTTAATTATACCTATTAATTTTACCGACGAAATAGCGACGGAGTATTCCGTCGGTAACATATTACTTTAATTTCCAAAAATTATTTCCACAAGTAGAAAATATTAAAACTTTTTAGCGACTGAAATATCAGTCGCTATTTAGTCGCTAATTTCGTCGCAAATAAGTCGCTACAAATTTAGCGACGATATCTTCCGTCGCTATTTTAGCGACTAAATTTTAGTCGCTAAATTTGTCGCAAAAATTAGTGACGAATTTTTCAGTCGCTAAATTAGTCGCAAAAAAAGGCGCTAAAAATTACCGCCATAAATTAGCGACTATTTCTTTTTCCCGTCGCTATTCAGTCGCTAAAATAGAAAAAAATAGTTTTTCACGACTAATTCTTAATTATGTCGCAAAATAGTCGTTAATTAGCGACGGAAAAAATTCCGTCGCTAATTTAGATTTTTTTTGTAGTGGATCGGGCTCTTCTTATTGCAGGTCTTCTCATCCGATCGGATTGCCTTCTTTTCTTCTGATAAAGACATTTTTGGCTTTATCATTTGGTGCTTTCATTGAGAGACGAGGGGTACGAGGGCCAGCGCCCGATCGGCAGTGCCCAAAGCGGCCAGTCCCGACAAACGGCCAGCGCCCGAAGACGCCGTGAAGACCTCTTCGAGAGGGGGAATAGTGATAGCAATGCTATCATCCAATCCCACATCGGCTGGAGATGAGGTTAAAGTGGCCCTTATAAGGCCATGGACACCATCTCCCTGCATAGGCCTTTTGGGGCAAAGCCCCAGAAATAAAACCGTGAGGGCTCCGGCCCAAAGCGGATAATATATACAGTGCCCAGCGTACCTCCCGATAAAGTCAGAAATGGCTTTATCAGCAAGTATTGAGCCCTAACATTATTTTATTTTTGTGAGTTAGAATAAGACCACAAAAGAACAATATAGCAATAGAAATATTCAAAAATCATAAATTTTACCCCAACTAATTTCTATTTCAAAAATCAACCTCAACAACTACGGGTATTTCATGACTCATGGCTTATAAAATATAAACACTTTACACAGAACTTAGAAACAAAAAATAAATAAAATAAATATAACTTACAAAACATATAGCTATAAAAAAACGAGGAAGTAGGTCAGCAATGGAGCTTTGACCGATGGCCGGCCAAAGAAATTTAGGCGATATCGACTGGGTGAATGAAGAACAGAGGGAGGTAGGGAAGGGAAATCGCAAAGCAGAGATGCAGAAGCAATTTTGGGAATTTGGGATGGTTTTGTTATTTTTTTTAAAAGAAGCTTAATACACTGTTTTGAGAAAAAACCAGGTTCCTTCCAGTTTGATAGTTTTGATTTTTTTTTTCATTTTCTCAGTCTAATCTGGTTGTTTCTTCATTTCCATTTTAATGTTGAATCGAACCACATTTCTGATTGGTTTATGGTTGAACCCATTAGATCGTTCCAATTTTCAAAACATTGAATTTTTACAACTAATACATTAAGGTACACACCGCCAGATTTTGTCAAAACAAAATCTGGCCATTCAATTTAATGTTATAGTTTACTTATAACTTGAACATTGGGCAGTTGGGAGAGTAATATAATATTAATTCTTTTAATTATTTTTTTTTTCCAAATATCAACTCGATTAATTGCAATTGAACATATGTTTCAAAGGACTTTATTTGAGGTGAATTTGATGTATTGGATGGTGTACACACCCCTTGATTATAGGTTATCAGGCAAACAAAATCGATTGGATCTTCTTTCACCAGACGTGTCATTTCAAAACCTCAATAAAAAGAAAAGTTGCTAAGCCAAAAGATTATAAATTGCCTGAAATTGCCAGAGTCGGATAATATGGAGAAAAGCAAAGGCGCATGATGGCCATAAATTAGTTTATCATCTTAACCCGATGTAAACATCAATATTAGTGGGTTTTGATTAATTTTATAATCATATTTTTAGTCATCGTGGCTTTGGTCAGGGGCGGAGCCAGGACCCCGAAGTCAGAGGGGTCACACGCTGAGAGAGAAAAAGAGGAAGGAAAATTTGGCGACCAACGACGATGGATGAAGCGATAGATGAGGGCAAAATGAAGGGATAAAATTTGGATCAAGGAAAAAAAAATCGAGCCAAGAATGGAACAAATGGAAGAAAAGAAAAGGGAAAAAAAAAAAGAAAGGGCAGAGGTAATAAAAACGAAAACGACGTCGTTTTGAACAAGAATAAAATGACGTTATTTTAAAAAAGAGGCAAATTTTATTTTTATATGTCTAAAAATATCAAATTTTTTACCCGCAGTATTTGAATAATAGTGTTATAAATATATTTTTATAAATAAATTTTTAATTTTATCTGTATCCAAAAATATTGAGAGTAAAATTTGAGAAAAGACACATAAATTAAATTAGAGGGATAACTTAAATTAAATTAGGGGGGTCACAAATTTATTTTATATATATATTTAAAGAAAAAGAAAATTTGAGGTGCACACCCTCGCCATAACGTGGCTCCGCCCATGGCTTTGGTATATAGGTAAACCCAAATCCAATCTAACCTTTCATCTTTGAGTTCCTACTATCTTATTCTGCATCTTGATCCATAGCTTGCATTTTTTGTTATTCTAAAATATCCTTGCTCTTGATATTGAAATCAGTCGATGCTTTAATGCTGGTTTACTATGGAGAGTAGATTCTAGAGTTTGCATTAAGTTATTAGTACGTAATAAGATGTTTAAGAATTTTTAAAGAACACTTCATATGCTAAATAGCTGAAATGAGAAAGAAATTTGCCAATAGGAATAATGTTTTTATGCCGGTGATTTGTTATTTAAATCTATTTGCAGTCTTGATTAAAACTTTAAGTATTATTGGATTACACCTAACACCTTCAATCAACTATATTACACCAAAGAAATTATGCTATGAAGTGATTTTAATGGAGGACCTGGGATTGTAGTTTTAATTGGATTTATATCTGCATGAAGTTTATATAATTTTTTTTTTGGTTGAGAAAAGGAGGGAAAAACCCTCAAACAAAACAAGAAACTATCTAAAATAAGTTACATTGTGAATATCGTGAGTAATCCAAACCGCTTATTGTAGGAAGATAAAATAAATGTAAGCCAGGAGAAAGAGAATTTGTGAAGTGGGTTAAGAAAGCTGCGAAGTTGCCTTCTTTATGGTATGAGTGAAAACAATACTCTCACAAGAGTTATTCAAGTGATGAATGTAGGCAAAAAGAGAGCAATAGAGAACAGAGGAAACAACTTTTCGATTGACCATATCTATAGTGGAAGATTGTCACTCTCAATGATAACATTCTAGATACCCAAGTTTTTAGCTAAAAGGATACCATGAATGATTACCCAAATTTTAGCTCATAGAATGTCACACCTTCCTAAATTGGAAGAGAAATCCCTGACCTAATTTCCTTCATGATCTCCTGTAAAAGCCAAACTCGAAGAAGGATGAAATGAAGCATCTATATTAATCTTGAAAGCACCTTGACTACGAGGATTCCAAACAACTGCAATAGTGGAGTTAAAAATTGAAGGATTATTAGGAGAATAAGTCATTAAACTGGAGGCCTTATGGCTCTGTCTGCCATAGTAAAAATATAATGAAGAAGCACATTAGTGTTAGTATATGAATAGATTAAAATATACTACTGTTGCGTCTTTTCCACCCAGCCTAAATGCTAACACAAAACACAAATGGCCAAGGCAGCGACGACTAGAAGCAGACTTCTGATTCAGATTGAAAATAATCCAATCATTGTAGCAATCATAATATCTAAAAAAGTCACTAGCCAAATAAGGAGGCATAATTAGATTCCAAAAAAAACAAGCAGGGTAACGGTAATGAAACATATGCCCAACAGTTTCATCTTCGGGTCCACAAATAGAGCATAACAAGGGTCAATTTCACTCATGGTCACTCAACTTATCACTTATCGCGCAAAAGTAACCGACTTTTTTTTTCTTACTTAAATGTCACTGAACTTTTAAAATTATTGCACAAAAGTCATGTTGACCGGAATCCGGCGACGACCCTTGCCGGATTGATGACTTTTTTGCAAAAATGTTAAAAGTTCAGTAACATTTAAGTTGAAAAAAAAAAAGTTAATTATTTTTGCGAGATAAATGATAAGTCTAGTGACTGTGAGTGAAATTAATTTAAATGTAGCATTTGTTGAACTTATCAATCCGGCAAGAGTCGTCGCCGGATTCTGGTCAACATGACTTTTGTGCAATAATGTTAAAAGTTCAGTGACATTTAAGTAAGAAAAAAAAAGTCGGTTACTTTTGCGCGAGAAGTGATAAGTTGAGTGACCATGGGTGAAATCAACCCAGCATAACAACAACAAGCTGCCAAATGCCTCCTAACTCTTTCACTATTGGTGAGAAGGCCCTTACTATGAGCAAACCATAAGATCATTTACCACATCTAAAGATGTTTGCATACACCAAGATCATTACTAGAGTTGGAATTAAACTCCATCAAAGCAGCATAAGCAGTCTTGACTGTAAACTTTCTTGAATGAGACAAATCCCAAAAAATCTTATATAAGCTCAAGACAGAAGACGGAGGGAAGATCGATTTTATAACTGGAGAAATATAATCTGGCACAAAACTCTGAAGTTTATCCCAAATCCAGCTCTTTGCTTCATTCACGAAGCTAGAAACAGTAGCATTTAAATCAGGATTAAGATTGGGATTTTCAACAAAAGACAACAAGCTCGTTTCGACCCTTAGAACCCAATTATACAACCAAAATTTAACTTTACTGCTGTCACCAACAGCCTAAACGACACGTCGACTCATATAATTTTTTGTTTGCTCTTTTGTTCTAAAATTCTCAAATTGAGAATGCAAAGTTGTAGAAGCACATGATTTTCTGATTTGCCGTTAATTTTTGTTGTCAGAGAAGTTAAATTCTAACTTAATTTTTCATAAATGATTAAAGTGGTTAGTAAGATAAAGAACTCAAGTATATTCAAGTGCTATCTATAAATTTTGAAACTATATACTAAGAATAGGGGATAAAGTAAGAAATAAAAACTGCAATGTGATGAAGCTTCACAAGACCACATCAAGTGTTATCTTTTCCAATATGACCCTACGATGGATACTAGGGTTGATTTCACTGACGGTCACTCAACTTATCACTTATCGCACAAAAGTAACCGACTTTTTTTTTCTGATTTAAATGTCACTGAACTTTTAACATTTTTGCAAAAAAGTCATGTTGACCGGAATCCGGCGAGGACCCTCGCCGAATTGATGACATGGCATACCATGTTAGAAACTACATGTCGTTTAACACTATCTCCAACAAATGCTACATCTAAATCAATTTCACTTATGGTTACTAAACTTATCATTTATAGCACAAAAATAACCAATTTTCTTTTTTTTCCAACTTAAATGTTACTGAATTTCTAAAATTTTTGCAAAAAAAATCATATATTTACTATTCGTTGCCACGTGTCATATGCCATGTCATCAATCCGGCAAGGGTTCTCGCCGGATTCCGGTCAACATGACTTTTTTTGTAAAAATGTTAGAAATTCAGTGACATTTAAGTCAGAAAAAAAAAGTCGGTTACTTTTATGCGATAAGTGATAAGTTGAGTAACCATAAGTGAAATTGACCCATAGATACTAAATGCTCAAAAATCGTGATACAATACGCAAGCACAAGTTTTTTATGTTGTTGGCATCGTGTATGCCCATCAACAATGTTTTTAAATAAGTAATTCTGGATTTCTATAACCCCTTGGTTGAAACTGTTCTTTTCTCTGAAAAATATATGTTGAATTAGTTATGCGAAAGTTGAAGTTTGATAAAAATAATTCTCAATAATTTGTTTCTAAAAGCATTTTTAGGTTTTTAATACTCCCAATTAATATCGTTAGTTACATGAAAATGAATAATACCTAACTGGCTATGGATAGTGTTATCAAACAATGGATGCGTTTAATATTAATGGATAATGTTAAGTAGCTGCAAGAACATGTTCATAGCCATACTGTTGAAATTGGTTCCACAAAGGATGGGTAATGATTAATTGCAAATACTCTCATGGATATATGTTCATGATACATTAGGCTAGATTGTTAATAACATTCACTCATTTAAGCAATAACTAATCTTTAAGCTTATAAAACTTTGTTATAATTATTTGTGCAAATAATTAGATCTTATAGCATCCTTAGACATCATCAACTCCACATACCATCAAGCTAACAAATAAACTTCTTGCCATTAGATTGAAGAAGCAGCATGAGTGTCATGCTGAGAGCTTAGCAAAGAGGAGATCCAAGCTCTTTACTGTCCTAAGCCATCTGTTATTGCATAAGTTGGTAGTATTATAGTGATGCAGTATTTGTGCAATGTCTAAATTCCATTGTCTATGTTGAGTTGAGAGTTTTAATCATGTTATACTTGTTATGAGCTTGACATTTTAGCTAGCATTACATGTTGGATTATATTTTGCTGCCATGTTACTGCTTATTTAGCATGAGAAATTAGTTTAACTTGTGAAACATATGTTCAATTGCAATCGAGTTGATATTTGGAAAAAAAACAATTAAAACAATTAATATTATATTACTCTCTCAACTGTCCAATGTTCAGGTTACAAGTAAACGATAACAATAAATTGAATGGCCAGATTTTGTTTTGTCAAGATCTGACAGTGTGTACCTTAATGTATTAGTTGTAAAAATGCAACGTTTTGAAAATCGGAACGATCTAATCGGTTCAACCATGAACCAATAAGAAATGTGGTCCGATTCAACATTAAAATGGAAATGAAGAAAAAACCAGATTAGACTGAAAAAATGAAAAAAAAAAATCAAAACTATCAAACTGGAAGGAACCTGGTTTTTTCTCAAAATAGTGTATTAAGCTTCTTTAAAAAAAAAATTAACAAAACCCTCCCAAATTCCCAAAATCGCTTTTGCATCTCTGCTTTGCAATTTCCCTTCCCTACCTCCCTCCGTTCTTCATTCACCCAGTCGACATCGCCTGAATTTCTTTGGCCGGCCATCGGTCAAAGTTCCATTGCTGACCTACTTCTTCATTTTTTTATAGGTATATGTTTATAAGTTTTATTTATTTTATTTATTTTTTGTTTCTAAGTTCTGTGTAAAGTGTTTATATTTTATAAGTCATGAGTCATGAAATACCCGTAGTTGTTCAGGTTGATTTTTAAAATAGAAATCAGTTGGGGTAAATTTATGATTTTTGAATATTTCTATTGCTATATTGTTCTTTTGTGGTCTTACTCTAACTCACAAAAAATAAAAGAATGTTAGGGCTCAATACTTGCATTTGATTATACTTGTCTATGGTTGCACAAATTATTGTTTCTTCTCGCCATTGGGTCCAAATTCCTCTGTTCGACTTGAATTAATTCTCTCTTAAAATCGCAGATTAAAAGTTATTTGATTGCTTGAACTGATTATTGAAGGAAAATTCCTAAATACGTAATAGCCTATAAATCGATCATGCCAAATCATCAAGAATAAAATAGATGCGGAAGCATAGCTGAATCCATAACCATTAAGAATACGAAAGGTTTTAGGGTTTCTAGTTGGCACAGAGATCTAGATTTTCTCTGAGGTGATGGGATACCAAAGAGAAAGAATTAGGGTTATGGTTCCCTGTGCAACAAGAACCATAACATATTTATAGAGTGAATTATTTACTAATTTGTCCATCATAAATTAGATTAAGTCCTTTACATTTCTACACATTCATAAAATATCCTCCATATTTTAATAAGACGACTATTAAGTCCAATTTGACTTTAAATTAACCAGATCACTTTTATTTGGACTAAAACTCTAATAGCTTATAATATACAATATTCACATATTTAATTTGTATAGGTCCATAAATTCCAACAATCTCCCACTTGGACCTCATATATATAAATATGTGATAACCTCATTAATTGTATATTACTATAATACTTTATGAGCTCAAAAATGCTATCATAACTAAAATCGTCTTTGACAATCCCGTTCATGAATTATACCAACGTAGGATCAAAGAGATCTTCGTTACATTTATCGTAACTAGACTCAACAATGGTCACATATATTAATATGACCAACAACATGGATCAAATATGGATGTGTAGCATGAAAATGTCATGTAATGTGATCTTTAACATGCCTATTTTCAACTAGTCCAACCTTATTCCTTAATGAGATCAAACTAAGTAGAGAGTGGAAACTGTATAAAATCTTTAACTGAATGATAAACTTTATGTATCCACAAAAATATCCATATGACATGTCAACCAAAATAAATTTAAGCATCTGTAAGTACAAACTCCCACTAAATTGATATATCATCTAATAGTATAACACCCATGTGAGCAGTGTGCTCATGAAAGACCTTAGGTATTAATCCTTTAGTAAGCGGATCCGCAATCATAGAGTTTGAGCCAATATGGTCTATAGATATTTGACCACTCTGAACTCTTTCTTTAATAATTAGGAACTTAATGTCTATATGTTTAGACTTCGAATAGCTCCTATTATTGTTGGAATACGGCACTACTAATTTATTATCACAAAATAACTTTAATGGTCTTTCAATACTATCCACAATTTGCAACCCTGTGACAAAATTTTTTAACCATATCCCTTGATTTGATGCCTCATGACATGCTACAAATTCAGCTTCCATGGTGGAAGAAGCCGTGAGTGATTGTTTCACACTTTTCCATGAAATGGCTCCTCCAGCTAGCAAGTAAATGTAGCCTGAAGTGGATCTACGACTGTCTTGGCATCCAGCAAAATCAGAGTCGGAATACCCAATGATCTCTAACTGATCCGATCTCTTATATGTGAGCATATAATCTTTTATTCTCTGTAGATACCGCATAACCCTTTCGGCTGCTTTCCAATAATCCATGCCTGGTTCACTTAAATATCTACCTAACATTCCAACAATGTATGCAATATTCGAACGTGTACAAACTTGAGCATACATTAGACTTCCTATAGCTGAAGCATAAGGAATATTTTGCATTTCTTTAGACTCGAGTTTATTCTTTGGGCACTGACTGCGACTAAGCTTATCTCCCTTAGCTACTGGGGTATCTCTTGGTTTACAATTTTGCATGCCAAACCTTTTGAGAATCCTTTCGATATAGCTCTTTTGTGATAATCCAAGAATGCCTTGAGAGCGATTCCAGTATATCTTGATTCCCAATATAAAAGAGACATCACCAAGATCTTTCATCTCAAATTTCTTTGATAGAAATTTCTTAGTTTCGTGCAATATACCTATATCATTGCTGGCAATCAATATGTCATCAACATATAATACCAAAAAAATGTACTTACTCCCACTGAACTTGTGATATATACATTCATCAACTGCATTTATTTGAAAACCGAAAGAAATGACAATTTGATGAAATTTCTGATACCATTGACGAGAAGCCTGTTTGAGTCCATAAATGGATTTCTTTAATTTGCAAACTATTTGCTTTGAATGTTCTGAAACAAAGTTTTTTGGTTGTTGCATATAAATCGTTTCATCAATGTCACCATTGAGAAACGCTGTCTTAACATCCATCTGATGCAACTTAAGGTCAAAATGTGCCACAAGTGCCATTATTATTCAAAAAGAGTCTTTCGATGAAACTGGAGAGAAAGTCTCTTTATAATCAATGCCTTCCTTTTGAGTAAAGCCCTTGGCAACAAAGCGAGCCTTATATCTCTTCACATTACCTTTTGAATCCCTTTTGGTTTTAAATATCCATTTACAACCAATGGATTTCATACCTTCAGGCAATGGGATAAGATCCCAAACCTCGTTGTCTTTCATGGACTTTATTTCCTCGTTCATGGCATTGATCCACTCTTGAGATTTTGAGCTTTCAATGGCCTGACGAAAGTTGATTGGATCATCTTCCATCATTTCATTGTCTACCTCATGCTCTTGGAGAAATACAACGTAATCATCTGAAATTGCCCTTCTTCTTTCTCTAGTGGACCTTCTTAATGGCATTTATTCTTGAGGTTGTTGAGTTTATTCTTCAGGAATAACCTGCTGAACAGGATCCATGAGATTTTTGATATTGTCTTGTGGTTCTAGTGTTGCTTCTTGAACCGTGTCAGGAAGAAAGTCTTAATCCTGATCATGGCCAATTACAACTGTAGGAAGAGAAATAAATTCTTCTTCAAAGACAAAGTTTCTAACCTTATCTCCTTCCCCAAATTCAACATCCTCAAAGAACTTAGCATTTTCCGTCTCAAAAAATGATCTTTTTGCAGGATCATAAAATTTGTATCGCCGAGACCTTTCAGAGTATCCAACAAAATAGCTACTGATCATTCTTGAGTCCAATTTTGTTTCATTTGGCCTATAAGGCCTTGCCTCAGCTGGACAATCCCAAATGTGTAAATGTTTTAAGCTAGGTTTCTTACCCGTTCATTGTTCATAAGGGGTTTTGGTCACTACTTTAGTTGGAACTCTGTTAAGGATGTAAGCTGCAGTCTTTAATGCCTCTCCCCAGAGTAAATCTGGAAAAGTAGTATGACTGATCATACTCCTTACCATGTCCTTTAGTGTCCTATTTCGTCTTCCAGCTACACCATTCATGTTGGGACTTCCTGGCATGGTGTACTGTGGGACGATTCCACATTCCTCTAAGAATTTTGGCAAATGACCCCGGACATTGTTCACCTGATCCGTCATATCTACCATAGTATTCACCACCACGGTCAGATCTAACAGTTTTAATCCTTTTATTTAATTGATTTTCAACTTCAACTTTAAAGGATTTAAACACATCCAAGGCTTGAGACTTCTCATGAATGAGATAAAGGTACCCATAACGTGAATAATCGTCTATGAATGTAATAAAGTATTGTTGACCATTCCAAGAACCAGTAGGGAATGGTCCACAAATGTCTGTATGTATTAGTTCTAAGATTTCTATAAATCTGTTGGCACCTAATAATCTCCTTTTGTTTGTTTGTTTTCCTTTAATACACTCGATACAGATTTCAGAATCTAAAAAATCAACTGAATCAAGAATTTCATTTGACACAAGTCTTTCAATTCTTTGTTTAGAAATGTGGCCTAATCTCTTATGCCAAAGTGATACAGAATTCTCATTAGTTAATTTTCTTTTAGTACCCACATGCATGGTTTTATTATATGAAGCAATTGTATCAAGCAAGTATAGGTTATCATTACTAGATAAAAAACCAGAACTAATAAGTTTTAAACTTTGAAAAAGACTAAACTGACTATTTTCAAAAGAACAGCAATATCCTGATTTGTCCAATACAGAAACAGAAATTAAATTCCGCCTAAATGACGGTACAATAAAAGTCTCTTTCAAATCTAAATAAATTCCAGTCTTTAATAATTACCTAAAAGTGCCTATTGCCTCAATTTCAATTTGCTTGCCATTGCCTACATAGATGTATCTTTCATCATTACTCGGCTTTTAGCAGCTCAGGCAACCCTGCATGGATACACTTATGTGAGCAGTGACACTTGAATCTATCCACCAAGTATATCTAGTTACTGAAATTAAATTAACTTCAGAACAAACAAAAGCATGAAATGTACCTTTCTTTGCACGCTATGCATGATATTTGGTACAATCTTTCTTCTTATGAGAAGTTCCTTTACAAAAAAAGCAACCAGATTGTTGAATTTTATCTTTATTTTCCTTACATTGCTTCTTTTGTTCAGCAGGTTCTGTATCCTTCTTCCTTTTCTTATTGTAGCCCTTGGAAGATAATGCCAAATGAGCACTTTCTTCTTTTCTAAGCTTTATCCTATCTTCCTCATTCACCAGATGAGAAATGAGGTCATTAAGAGTCCACTTCTCCCTTTGAGTATTATAACTCACCTGAACCTGACTGAATTGTGAAGGAAGAGAGATAAAACCAAATGCATCAATAAATCCTCAGAAATTTCTAATTTTAGTACCTTTAGCCTGGATGCAATCTGCTCCATTGCCAAAATGTATTCCCTTATGTTCCCATTGCCCTTATACCTCATGAAAACAAGTTTGTTTATCAAACTACTTGCTTCCGCCTTTTTGCTTTTAGCAAAGCGACTTTCAAGGGCTTCAAGGAACGATTTGGCATTTTGATTTTCGGATGCAGTGTCCTTGAATGTATATGGAATTGCACGCCTCATGATCATTAGACTTAAGAGATTTGAGCGCTCCCACTTCTCAAAATTTCTCTTTTGTTCTAAGAAACTTTCAGCTGTAAGAGGAGCAGGAGGCTCAACCCGAAGTGCATAGTCTAGATCTATGCAGCTTAGAACGATAGTAATGTTTTCCTTCCATTTCTTAAAATTTTTACGATTTAACATAAGAAGTGAGTTAATATTTGCAGATATTGAACCAGTAGAGGTATTTTCTGAATTCAGAGAACAACAAAAAATATATCAAGCTCATAATCAATACTTTAAATTTTATAAAATAATAGATTCAAAAATAATGGCCAATCCCATCACAAGACACCTAACACGACATTGAAATTTAGTTTTTGGACAGAAAAATCAATTTGTAAGTGGTAATCTTGGTGCAGTAATCAAGTATTGATAATAAATTTCTGTCAAATATCAAGTCTTTCTTTGGACCGACTCAACATTCACATGGAAATCGAAATAATTATCACATATTTATTACAACAAATATGTTCTAATTTTAGCCAGACAATAATAACCTTCCTTTGGGCCGGCTATTATCCGCATAAAATTTCGAACATAAATATATATTCCTTCCTAATATTTTGATTTAATTAACCTATGCAATAGAGGTTACTTTGGTAATATATTGCTTCAATTAAATAAATTAAAATATCAGTAATTAAATCTTATGCCAATTTTGAATCTAAACTTTAATTATACAAATAAACGTAAAATATTAATCGTAATCCTGAATAATCAATATTTTACATTAAAAATATGAAAAATACAAATAATAATATCAACAGAATTTATTCATAGAAGTGAAAGTATAACAATTCATATGAATTATTGCCAAGAGAAATTAAAGAATGAATAAACGCATAAATTCTGTCACATATTTTATACTGAAACAATCCAGTAGCACATAAAGAGGATAGCTCAATGTATGGAGGCATGTCAAAGATGTGGTAAGGTAATGGCTTCAAATCCTAGCACTATAAATCACAACAATTTTAATTAACATGAACCCAGAGTGACGATTGCACCCCCTAAAAGACCATACAATTACCAAATCGTCCTTGTACAAATTCATTAACGTACAGTATGCCTTTTTATATGCAAAGACAACATTACCCTCAATAAAATTACAATTATGCCATCATCTTCAACCTCACCTCTACAACGTGATTCCTCTTTTCTACTGAACAACCTATATTTTTTAATGCATTAACAGAACACAGCATTACATAAAAAAATATTTCAATTTAATTGTGCTGAGAAAAAATATTGCAATTCAATTGTACCGAGACAAAATATTGCAATTCAATTGTGCCAAGAAAGCCACCAAGCAACCATAACCAGAATTAAAATAATGTTATTATCATTATTTCTAGGGAGAATGAAACCCAAGTAGCCATGTCAAAAGAAAAAACAAAATCCATTAATGGCCAATTCCTCAACCAGCCAAGGATAACCAAAACATGATATTAACAATATCAAATACAAACAATAAAAGCAAAATCGAAATGCATGGCCACCGCACAAAATGACAAAATCATAAAACCCAAAATTAAGTAAACTAGGCAAAATGAATCCATTCGGCCATAAATAACAAAACAATATTGAATAAAATCCTTAATCAATTTAAAAGAATCATAACCCTAAAAATCAATTCTTAGTGATTCAATATGAAATAGGCTATGATACCAATTGAAGGAAAATTCCTAAATACGTAATAGCCCATAAATCGATCATGCCAAATCATCAAGAATAAAATAGATGCGATAGCATAGCTGAATCCATAGCCATTAAGAATGCGAAAGGTTTTTGTAACATCCCTTATCTATACGTAGGAAGCTTCCTCTCCTGAGAAGGAAGAAGGACCCCGATAGATGAGGGTTGTCACGCAACGCCTCATACAAAGCAAACAAAGTTACGAATCATTCATTCAAATAGGGTAAAATAAAATTAAAATTAAAACAAAAGACGGAAGCTAAAAACAGAAGTACGGTATTTTATTAATTTACAATATAGTCTTTACATATCAAAATACAAAAGTGCCTTAGCACAGAAGATCATATACATAACTGATACCAAATCCAAACTACAAAAGTAGAGTTTACATCAAGAGTCATCATTATAAATGTATAAACTAATACATATACAAAAATGTACAATCCTGTACTATAAAATCTCTCTCTCCTAGTTGTGTTGGCCCTGCTAAAGCAGATCACCCTGCCTAAAAATTCCAACAACTTCCACACCTGCACGGATGAAACACGCGTGCTAAGCGAATACGCTTAGTGGGGAAAACACAATGAAAAACGACCACTCACAGTGGACATCAGAAGCAAATCACATACACATGGCACATACTGAAAATCAACTCTTAATAAACAATTCATCATACTCAATGTCAACATCATTAATCACACAATCATTCATGCTGAATTGAATTACAACATATGAATACAGTAAACCTGCTTATTCAAAATAGTGGATAGCGAGTAACGCATATTCATTCAAAACGCAAGGATACCCGAGGGTATCAAAATTACTCTTTTATTTTTATTTCAAACCTTTTCGCATGGAATCTTAAACAAGATTCAAGTTTAAAAGGGATCACGAGGATCCAAACAGGGACCTGATCAGGGTCTAGAATGCATACGCATGGCTGCAGCTAACTGAACTCTATAGGCATGCCTATTTATCCACTTATTGACTCTCGCAGGTCATGCATAATTCATCAAATTACATTCATATAATTCATAAAATTGTCCATGCATAATTCTAAAAGCATCACAAGTTCAGAAATTAAACATTGAAGGCATAAAAGAAAACGTAAATTGAAGCCAGGAGGTGTTGCGCTCGCGATATAGGCAAAACTTGCCCCAAGTCGCGATCGTGGCAGTCCTCATGCTCGCGCGGAGATAGAATCACATCTCACTATCATGCTCGCGATGAGTGTCATGCTCGCGACAGTGAGTGGCCAACCAAAGTTATCGCGCTTGCGATAGAGAGCTGCCTATTCCACTAGGTAGTCGAGCGCTCTGTCGCGCTCGCGACATGCATCGTGCTCGCGACAGAGAGCTCTAACTGCGGCGGCTCGGCTCGGCAACCCAAATCCGCTCGGCCACATGCAAGGGCTGAATTCACCAAGCTCTATCACGATCTCACAACAGAGTCATGATTTCCAGCTCTTACGTGAGTATCTGCAGAAATCACACTCCCAAAAATTACCCAAACCTCCAATTAACTTCAAACCTCAATCCCACACAAATTAATCATCCATAACATCTTAATTAACCTAAAATCCAACTTATAATCCAATCATTACCATCAAAACACACTATTAACAAGATTAAATTCTAGAATTCAATAAACTAGCATTTTCTCTTAGAAATTCATACAAAATCATGCTTAGGTTCAATTCTACACAAATTATGCATCTCAACTTAAATTAATCAACTCCCATGTCTTTTAGATACAAATACACACAATATATCTCATAAATTCCCACAATTTCCACAAAAGCACAAAAATCACACAAAAGTAACAAAAGTAACAAACATTCCCAAACCTCGAATTCTTGAGCTCTAATCACGGGACTCCGCTTTCACTTGCTATCTCCTTGCCCTTAGGTTCTCTAGGAGGGATTTCTGAGCCAAAACTCCCAATAAAATTACAGAATTCAAACCCTTACCCAAAAATACCAAACTAACCAAATTAGAAAGGGAAGAAGATGATAAAGAAGGAGAACTAATTACAAACTTACCAAACCATCTTAAAGCTACCTAAAACTCACCAAAATTACAGCTAGAAGGGAAGGATCACAAGAAAGCAAAGAAGAAAGGAAGAAGTAGATGAAGAACGGGTTGAGGAGAAAGGAAAAAACAGGAAAAAGCAAAAGGAATAGCTGTCTTCTCTCTCCTCTTTCCACTATATAAATATGCTCCCCACTTGCCACATGCCAAGACCTCATAGGAGTACTTCTCTATAACACACCCAACCACTATCCTCTCACATACACCCACAACCAACCTCACCTACTAAAACACACGCTACTCCCATATACACACTCACACCTAACAAAACCCCAAGATACATAATTCTATAATTTAAACCATAACACATACTCAAAAATAACACATGCCAAAATTATACATACAAAATCACACACACACAAGGCTCAAACTACTAGGGTGGGAACTGGGCGTTATAGTTTTATGGTTTCTAGTTGGCACAGAGATCTAAATTTTCTTTGAGGTGATGGGATACCAGAGAGAAAGAATTAGGGTTAGGGTTCTCTGTGCAACCAGGACCATAACATATTTATAGAGTGACTTATTTACTAATTTGCCCATCATAAATTAGATTAAGTCCTTTAGATTTCTACACATTCATAAAATAACCTCCATATTTTAATAAGACGACTATTAAATCCAATTTGACTTTAAATTAACTAGATCACTTTTATTTGGACTAAAACTCTAATAGCTTATAATTTACAATATTCACATATTTAATTTGTATAGGTCCATAAATTCCAACAATTATATCTTAAGTGGGCATAACATGTATGATTGCAAAACCTTTTTGGATGTTTTTGATAATTAACCTCGTGATTTATGCGTACTTAGAGTATATTAGTTAGGAATTTAATATCTTCGTAGATGTTCTTCATCACAACTATTATCGTAGACAATGTGGAAGGAAAAAGAGAAAAATGAAAAGGGATAAAAAAAATGTGCAATATTGAGTTGTTATTGTGATCACACCATCTTTTTATTCTTTTAAATAAAAGTGCCTGTATTAAGAATTTGTCATGTATTATATGTATGTGGTATTGTGTTGTAGGATTTTATTTTGAGGATAATAATAGTTTGATTAATTCAACTAATTTATTACATTGTTCAATTTGTTTTTTCCTCTATTTATTTTAATTTTCTAATGTTGTGAATTAGTACTTGGTGACTTGGTGTATATAAATTTTCTATTTTCTTTTTTCCTCTTAACAAGAGAAATTTTATGCCATGCTTATTCAATTTGGTGTGCAGGTTTTAATTATATTGATTCTTAAAGAATAACTTTTCAAAAATGCTCATAAAGTACTCCAATTTGGTGTGTAGGTTTTAGTTATTTTTCGCTTGATCAAAATACTCCAATAGTGGGAGCTGCATTAAGTGGATATAATTATTTGATTGTGACAAAAATAATAATCCACCAATACAATGCAATATCCAAGCACAGCTAAAGCATTGCACAGTGTCTTTAGTAGCATCAATTGGTAAGGAGCTGAAATTCCTAGTTAACCATATCATTTTAACTTAGTGGCCTTTGAGAACGTCTTCTAGTGGAACTTCTCCCAAAAGCCGACCACATAGTTCCGCCCAATCATAGTTCAAATATCCTGTCACAGCTTATCCTTTAACAGGTAGACCGGTCAAGATCCCCACATCCTGAAATGTTATTGTTGCATCACCTACAGTAAGGTGAAAAGTATGTGTCTCCAATCTTCACCTCTTCACAAGTGCAGTTATTAAGTTCCAATCAACAGGCATAACACCGATCTGCAAAATACCGTAAAATCCTGCTACTCGCGGTTAAGGTACTATCCTTAGATCAATATTCCTACACTTGCTTGACGTGCAAATAATACTTCATGATCAACCTGAAAATTAATAATTATCGATTATATAAGTGTGTCTCTATGTGACCGTTTATAAACTTGATAATATAATTTAATTAAAGTGTCAAAATATACATATATTAGTGCTCCAAACTGCATCTGCACGATGTTTTCCTTATAATTTTAGCAGATAATCAATTATTAGACCCAGATTTATATATTGTTGGTTCCCAATTTGATTCATTTTTTAATAACCTAAGTGTAAATATAATGGCAAGTGTTTACTCGTTCATAAATAATATTTCAAATTTATTAACTACAACAAATAAATCTACATATCAAGAACACATAAATATTTCAGATAAAAATTAAGTCTACATTTATAAAATCCAAAAATATTTCAAATACATATTAAACAAATAAATCATTTTACATTACCATAATACATGATAATTTTTATTTTATATTTATGTATATTTTCTGATACATAAATTTGTTATTTTTATATTTTACATTATTAAATTTTGCAATATCAAACGAAAATGTAAATATTAACTTGCCTTTTTTGCTTGATACGTCAAATTAACGAATAGAATACACCTATAAATTACAAAATAATATAATTAGATATTTAATCAACATTATTATTGCATAAATAATTGTAAAAAAATTAAAAATTATACTTACCCTTAATTTTTGTAAATAATTGATAAATAACAACAAACTTCAAATGTGAATAAAAAATATAAAAACAATTGCAATATGTATTTTGAACTTCAGATGCAAATATGGAAGTTGAAAAATATGCAAAGAAAAAGGAAATGCAAATATGAAGTTGAAAAATAAGTAAAGGAAGAAGAAGTCTGGAGTTTTAAAGGCATGGATCCCAAACGCAAATTCCATTTACATTTATTTTTTGTCCCTTCAAAGTATGACAGTCATGCGTGAATAGTGTCATACATGACTGTCTTTCAGGCAGGGGGCAGACCACTTCATATGCCGCAGCTCTGAACTGCGACCTCTAAGTCGGACGTGACGTCATATGCAATAGGAATGGTTTGTGGCAGATAGAAACACCCTAAACCCAGATATATTTTTTATTTCACACCAATACGGGAAATAGTTTGCCAATAAACACAATTCAAATCATTGTCCTGAAGAAAATTGCCTAAAAACTGCCCCTTCACCCAAATTAAAGAAAAAGAAATATGTAAAGGCTCATGCCAGGCGCTCCTTATGTATGTAGGCAAAAAGGACCAAGAAGCACACCTTAGGCATCAATTCTCCCCCAAATTTCTTCAGACGATGAGGAATCAGGCGAGAAAGAGAAAATGAGTTGTAATACCCCTTACCCGTACGTAGTAATCTACCACGACAAGTGTAGGATGCCCCATGGCAACTACAGTATCTAGGTTACATCTATTAAGTTATGTTCAGAATTATAAAATTTCTTACATTTATAAAATAATCTTCACATAATACATTAAACAAAGTTTACAATATTATTTTATAAATATACACTACTCATAATTGATTATACAAATATAAAATCTGGCTCCTTACATAATACTCATATTACATACATATTTCATTCATTTATGTTATAATACATAGTACAAAGATTATTCAAAGAAACTCCTATAGACCAATTGGCCTTGACAAATGCAGAATATCCTTGGAGACATATTGAAACACCCGTCCTAAGCTTATAGTTTAGTGAGGAATAGCATGTAATGGAAGACCACTCACAGCTGTCATTGACAAAACATACAAGTGCTCACATTTATCGAAATCACGTATATATATATAGTACTTATTCATTACATATACAAATATTAAACACAAAAACAACCTACATGCTATGCTTATATTTAAAGAAAAACACAATAAAAAATTTGATCATGCTTATTGTATATATATCAAACATATGCGTAAACTTATATACTTTTTAGTATCTCTTTCCTAGTTAACATACTAAAAGTAGTGTTAATTGCCTATGTTTATCTTAGTTCACCCTTCATATTTATATAATCAAGCATATACATACATATACATATATTCAATATATCTGAGTTTATCCTCAAGACATATTTATTTTGGCATTCACATGTTTATACTTATCACATTACAAGACATATAGCCATAATTACAATCTACAAATTCATTCTTCATAAATTGAGTCCAGTAGAATCACTGCACTCATCATTTGTCTCATTATCAAATTAAAATACTTACTTAAATCTTAAACCAACCTTAAGACTTTAGAGACACATAAATACGTGCATGGTTGTTCATGAATTAGTTTTTAATGTATTGAACTCAATTATATTTCATTACTTGTTATTGAATTAATACCTTGTTTGTATATCACATTCACAGAATAATACAATTGCCCCATCACTAAGTCGTACACATAGATTACATAATTTTATGTTAACTTACAAGACACAAGTTATACAATTGCTAAATAGTAATTCATGTCTATCAAATTACTTATACATTTATCGTAATATGAAATGAAGATTCATATGTGTAGTTACATTTATTATTCCTTAATACCCCCTGATACTTTCAAGTTACACAAGCATTTATCACCAAAAGCGATCAAATTTACACACATGAATATATCCAGTGACATATATATATATATTTCGTATTACTCATTTAGTTTTCTTTCGTTCAATTGTTGCCTGCATATCCAAGGTGGTGGATAACGGGAAATGAAATGCATAGGTACCTATGAGTACGAGTGTCATATCAATGACACATACACATAGGAATCCAAACGGGGTCCATTAACACATAAGACCCAAATGGGATCCTAACACATAGGCTGTAGCAACTGAGGTCCCTATAGGTATGTCTATCTATCCATGACTCAGCAACGCTGGCTATACGCATACTTATACTTCATTCTATCTTATTTTTGTGTTCATCACATTTTCAGACGCATTATGTGATTATATGATGATCACCACACTTCCAATTTATCGTATGTAATTCTCACGCAACATTTTCAATATTCAATAGTCAAATAAACAATCTTTATAAAACTTGTTACACGTTTCGGTAATATATCAGCATAACTTATTAAACATTTTATAACAGTGATAAATAAATTTCATAGCCATTTAATTTTCTGCCCATATGTCCATGTTAATCATCAAACTCATTCGATGCTTATCTTATAATTTATCACAAATATATATATTTGCCTTACCATTTGTCAAATTGTGCATGCCTTTATTTAATTATATACACACAATCTCCTACAAATTACACTTACATACATTTGCATGTACAATAATTATAAATATACACATTTATCACATATACGTGTAATTACATTTTTATGGTATCCAAAATAAATAGTGAATTTCAAACAAACTCTTTATAGCTATTTAAACATAGCTTACCCATATACATTTATTCACAAAAATGTCATAATCATGCTAGATACAGCTATACTCATTTTCAACCATGTGGATATCGCAAAGCCTACTTAATACTTGTATGGTCATTTATTATATTCATACATAACTTTATCACCTATGTAAAGGTATATATGACTATCCTATGTGTCCTCATATATTCACTTACACATACACTTTAATTTATGTCATTTTAACATATAATTAATTATTTACATGTTAGTGTGTTTTCCCAATTGCATTCAAAATATTCATTTAAGCATATACTATTTATTTCATTTATCGACATGTTATATTCTAATAATTCCCATGTACATATAATTCCATTCCAAAAATATTGCTTACAAATAATTAATGTGGCATGTCAAGTCATTTTTAACTTTATTCGGTAACTTTTAACTAATTATACCTTAAAATATCTCATTAATTATTGATGTGCATAACCCTAGTCACTTATGTTTCCAAGTTATAACCATTCATAGATCATTACAAAGTCCTAGACATGTGTAGGAAAAGTTTTGGGAACTTTCGGTGGGGTTCGGGTTCGATTCGAAAGGAAAAATGCATGTTATAAGCCAAAAACAGGGGTCACACGGAGGTCAAAAGTTCTTCCCACCATATGGGGTGTCAAAAACATAGCTATAGTATCCAAAATGTTTTTACATGGTAGTTAAGAATCCTGCCCACCGTGTAACCTCATTCTACCCCACTCTGTGCAGGGTAGATTAATTCTAACCATCAATTTGTACGGTAATTTTGAACTACCAAATGACATATTTAGCAAAAATAGTCTTCTAGACGTTTATTACCCTATGTCTTAAATTTTTACTGGTAAAAGTTCAAGTTTATAAGAGTTAAATCCTAGGAGTTATAGCTTTTTAGATACAAATTGTTCCATGAACTCGGCCAGAGAATATACTCTTCTATTTTGGCCAATTTTAGGCCACTTAGAACTAAAATTAGATCATGGCTCTTTCTAATACATTTTTATATATTTGTCTTAGCTTTCCAAAGACACTAATCTCATACAATTTAAAGTTCTGTAACTCATTTTATAGTCCAAAATCGAGAAGGGGTCAAGTATGTCTCAATATAGTTTTTCAGCAACTCTCTTCACATGTACAATTTATCACTTTTCAAGAAAAAACTCATCACAACCCTTACATGTCAACATAAGCACATTTAATTCACCTCACATAATGCATTAAAAATCCAATTTAACATATACATAAGAGTTTCACGTTCCCGAACCTCTTTGATGCACCGATTCGCTTTTCTATGCTTCACTTACTTCATTTCCTTTCTCTTGGCCAGATTCCCTCAACCATCAACATAAAAAATCCCACATCCAAATTACATTCAATCACATATATTCAATTATTAAGCAAAACAAGTGAAGATGGTAACAAAGAAGGTTTAAATCTTACCTTCCTCTTCCAAGATTACATCAAACTTAGCTTGATTCATTTAACCTCACATACAAATTGTAGATGGAGCAAGAAAGGAGAAAGGAGGAATATTTTTGGCTGAGTTTTGGCCTCTTTGGCCGGCCAACCCTCTCTCTTCCCTCATATATCTTATTTATGTGGTTTAAAAACTTACACTTGTCTCATTCTCATTGGTTGCTTTGTAAATATCACTTTTGGTCCTTAAGTTATCCTTTAATCCTTTTTTAGCATACATTAAACTCTTATTAATGTTTTGGCCCACCAAATTAATTCTTTTAATGCAATTTAAATCATAACTAAATAAATGTCCAACTTGTCGCACTTGCCAAAACTTTTTTGCTTAATGACGGTTATGTCCTTATTGACACTTTCGTCATTTAATCCTGCACATTTGACCTTCCATTTCACCGTAACCATAGCTTATTACTGTTAGGGTGTATTTTGGGTTCTTACATGAGTGATCTTGATTCCTCTAAGGATTCTAAGGAAGATGTGTCTTTTTGCCTAGCCAAGGCACCCACTCTACCAATTCCTGCTGTTGCTACTAAACCAAGAACAATAGATATTATCATTAAAGATTCCTCACATTTCCCATGTAAGGACCCAAAATATACCTTAGACATATTAATGTGTGTATAGTGACCCGATATTTAAAGATTAAAGCAGTGAATTAGAATCAGAGTATTGAATAACATGAAAAAGATTAAATTAAAAGTTTAGAAGGGACTTAATTGAAGGAAATAGAATAGTTAAGTGACTAAAGTGAGAAATGATATGATTAATTAGTTTAAGTAAGGATTATATTAAGAAAATGCAGAAGTTAGCTAAACTGAGTGGAATTCATGTGTTGTATTAAGAGAAAGCCAGCAAAGATTTTACATGCATATATAAGAGATTGAAGGAAAAAAGAGAAAGGCAGGTACAATTACTCTTTTCCTTTCTCTGGATTCAGCTTAATTAGATTCTTTTTATTTTTGTGTGAAATTTTTGATATCAAGGAGATGGAAATCATAGAGAAATCTGTAGATAATGAAAGAGGAAGGTGAACGAATTAATTGAGCAAGCTTTAAAGAATTTGATTCAATAACCAGGTTTAGGATTAAACTAAGTTATTATTGTTGGGTTTCATCGTAGTAATTTAAAATTAAGCGTAACAGAATATAAAACGAAACCCAAATAGGATCCAAGCGATCTAATTGATTCAAAAGAAATTGAAAGATTTACCAACCCTTTTGTATAGAAAAATAAAGTCAAAATAAACTCTTTAATCAGACTGTAGGCACTGCTCCAAAGAATGAACACCCTATATGGTATCCACTTGCACGAATCAGTGAACAAATAATCACAGGCGTGTTAGCTCCCTTTCTATGCAACTATATTTTTTTTTATATTTTCTTGCACAAAGAAAAAAGCGATTTCTTGTCTTTCTTAAAACAGCAGCCACCAACTATTTTCTTAGGGTTTAACATGTATATATCTTTCTCTTATATATAGCTTATTAAAACCTTAAAGAGAATCGAATTAGGGATATTATCTCTTATTAAAAAATAAGATATATATATATATATATATTTCTTATTCGAAATAATAAGAAATATTATATGTATATATATTTATATAATTCGAATAAAATATTTGTTATATTTAAATTTAGAATATCCTAATTAAAATTCAGTTTGTTCATTATGTTCTTGGTGTGTGACCCAATAAGTTTATATTAAGTTGGCAGTAGGCCCAATTCCATAATAGGCCCACAAGTTATAATTAGTCTCTAGCAAGACATTATGACTACCCAAATAATATAAATATCATTAGTCCGATTTTAACCTAACAACAGAACATGTTATTATCCTTTTGTCACATGATACCTTATTTGAACATAAGTCATGATCCATGCAAACTTGTATTGTTCAAACCTATAATTTTTCGATTACTAAGTAGACTGATAAATTCAAATGACATTGATCACACTATCAATTCATTTGAGCACGACCATGCATTTTACAGTCCTACTTATCGAGGGGCCCAATAGATATCTCTCTCATAAAAGGAAAAAATTTAATCTTGATTATTCACTTTTCTCTCCATAATTCTCATCATGTCCAATCATAAATTTTATAATTATCCGATTAAAGATAATATTTGATTATGTCAAAACATAGTGTTTCTTATGTAGGAAACCGTGATAACCTTAGGTCAAAAGATTCAATGACATATCTATTATAAGATCACTTATGACACTAACCCATGTAGTGGTCTTATAGCGGGTCTGTCCAGTACCTTGTTCTTTAATAAGTACCTATAAGTTTGATTTATATCACCATATATATATAATCATCTCATTATTATATCTTTATACCCTTTAGTGATAAATGACTAGGGAATAATAAGAATAATATTAAATATTATTCACAAACATTACTATAATGTAATATGCCATTAATATTAATGTGGAGAAAACCATTATATAAATAAAATATAATCATTACATTAAGGTCCAAATAGTTATCTTAGGGTATAACCACTAACAATTATATGCCTGTTTAGTTGGATTAGTATGAAACTAGGATAACATGAAGTGTGTAATGATTTTTGATGAGCTAGTTGTTAAAGAATTGGTCGGATTATAAGGTTTGTAAAAATTGATAATTGTTTTGGTTGAACTCTGTTTTGATATTCTTGAGTAGTCTTTGGTGTTTTGCTCATAACTAAAATTATATAAGTTTAAACCAGGTGATTTTAGTTGCTAAAAATTCACGAGATATAGGCTTTTAAATGTCTAGAAGAAGAGAATGTTAAATTTTACTTGTAAGCTATGTTAAATTGCTATGGAAGTTTGAAATGTAATCTTGTCAAACTTAAGGAACAAATAGTGTTCTAATGAATTTAGTTTTTGTTTTATAAGTTTTATTGATGTGATTTTTATAATATGATGAACTTAAGAGGTTTATAAATGAAGGGTGTGAAGGAAATAAAGCTTAAAAATGACATATGATACGTGCAGTGTGCCAAATAAATTTTTTTGTAATTTTGTAGAATTTAATGTTTGTTTTTGCCCTGTAACACCCCTTAACCTACGTAGTAAACCGTACCATAACGTTGTCGGTGTACGACCACAAGTGAAGGATGCTACCGATCTACGCACAATCAGCTCAAAACAGATATAAAAAATGGAATAATAAAATTTCTTTACAATACAGAAATCATCCTTTACAAAACAATATACTCTTACTTATAATAACTTACTCAATACATCCTTAAATCTTAAATTTACAAAGACTAACATAATACATCATTAGATGCATTACAAAACCTATATAATGAACTTTTAAAAGCTTGTTGGCCTAACTAACAGGGGTTGTGCTTGACGCCTCAATAGTCTTCATAACCTATAGGGATAGAACACACGTGCTAAGTGCTAAGACTTAGTGGGGAACAAATATGGAATGAACGACCACTCACAGTAGCCGCTAACAATGCATACGCATGGTTTTATACAAAATACATTCACATTTATATCGCTTAAGCGCTTGTAAAGAGACAAACTTAATATATATTGAGTTACTCATTTTGCATTCATCATACTTATCAAAATTATACATATATATATATACTCGTATAACTATCCTCAATTTGCAGTAAATTCCTATTAACATGATATTTAGATATTAAATATGCTTCCACGTCATTATGCATATACACATATCTTCACAGACATTAAGTTTCAGAAATAATTAGTCATATAGTTCATAACTATTAAAATAACATAAAAGGAATTCCTAATAGCATTTATGCGTAATTCACGTATTTCTCCACTCAAATACTGTATACTTTTAATATACATGGACATATATTTAATAACTTATCTTGAAAACCAATTTAAAAGGTGCGTATAATCATAACGAATCCTCGGTGCTTTTCATTCATACATTTTGCATATTTCCAGATTCATACAGTACACATGTCCTCACATTCATTAATAGTTTACTTTCCTGTAGTACTCACTTAACATTTTTCTTTAACAGATTGCCTGTATTTCCAAAGCGATGGACAACAAGCATGAGAGCACATTGGTACCCGAGGGTATATTCATTTCTGTAACAGAGGGGATCTACCATGATCCAGAAACATATAGAGATCCCATACAGGATCCAGAAACACATAAGGACCGCAAACCAGGGTCCATCATAGCCTTATAGTTGTATTATATCCTGTTCTTATAACGTTTGAATAAAAATCATACTCATTGCATTCACAAATATTCACTTTAAGCATAGAATGGTCATTGTTCATTTTTCCAATCATCACATATCAATATCACATAACATTTTAATGTTCAAATAAGTTTTATGTATATAACCTTATTCATATGTTCATATGATCCATATTAACCATTTTTTAGTTCATTTATCCATAAAGTGCCTGCATTTTTAAAGTGGTGGATAACGGGTAAAAACACATTGGTACCCAAAGGTACATTTTCATAGGGATCTACCGTGATCCAAAAATAAATAGGAATCCAATTCAGGATCCAGTCTTGATCCTAAAGGCCATTAAGACACATAACATAGGCTGCAACACTCAGAGGTCCTTATAGGCATGCCTATCTATCCACGATTCGATGTTTGCAGGCTAAACACACACTTATCTTTCATTTTTATAATTTTTGTATCCATGTTATACTCGTCAAATTCATATCCGTTCATAATGGTCATGCATCGATTATAAACACTTACAACTCATTATACATGGTTAACATGCAACATTTCCAATATTTTATAGTAGCCACATTCTAATAATATAAGACATAAACTTCATTTAAAACCGATAATAATATGTTAAGTTATTATAGCCATATCCATTCACATATTAATCATGTTAACATAGAAAGGTTCATTTAGCCGTTATATAGTCATCTACTATCCACATTCATAAATTTATAATACGCACAAAGATTCATATTATTGTCTTATACGCCATCACACCTTCAATTACAATACAAATCTGTACATTTACATATTCTGTATATAATTATTTTGCTTACAACCACTTAAACTAATATGCCAAATTGTTTTAACCTCATTTAGTAAACTTGCATATATTAATTTATAATATAATCCTATGTACTAATGGTTCATTCAAAAGAATTTCACATCTAAATATTCCCATAACATTCTTATTAATTCATCATCAACTGACATATACTTAACATATTATAACCATAAATAATAGCATACATATTATGATCATAATTATTTAACATAACGTGCTAAGTAATTTTGAACCATATTAAACAATTCACAAGTAATTAAGCCCTTAGGACTCCTTTATTATTGATCTTAATCATATTCTAAATTACATCTAATATCAATTAGTAATCTTTCTTAAACTCATTTCAAAGTCCTAAACATGTATGGGATAGGTTTCGGGAAGTTTCGATGTTGTTCGGGTTCATTTCGGGCAGAAAAATGCTTATAATACCTAAAATAAGGAAGGGTCACAGCTGTCAGTGATTGGTGCCAATTGTGAGGTCCCAAAAATTTGCAAAGTTGATGTCCAGTAGCGTAGGTCATGGCTGTCGGTGATTGGTGCCAGCCGTGACCCCTTAAATATTTGCCTTTCTAGAAACAGAACATTAGGAGAGCTTATCTACTCTAACTTGCACCGCCTAAACCAAAGTTCAAACCTCATTTTTAGGAAAAATTTCTCTAAAAAATGATCCCATATATCTTATCTTTCCAATGGTACCAATTTCAGGTCATTTGAATCACTATAACTCCAGATATAACCTAAACAATCCAAACTGCTCCATTAATCTGGCCAGAACAGATACCCCTCTATTTTGGCCAACTTCGAAGTACCTAGAGCCCAAATTAGCTAATGTCTATTTCTAAGTGATTTTTAGGTATGTGTCTTAGGGTTCATATGCCATTGGAATCACCCAATTTGGAGATTCTTAGTTTAACTTATCAGCTAAAACTGAACTGGGGTCAAGCTGAACTTGGACAGAATTTTCCCTAGAACATCTATGTCCTAATTTCTTATATGCAATCATCAAAACACTCACAGTCATCAAAAACAAGCATAATATCACCAATTTCAACCAAAATATACAATATGATTTATACAAGAACAGAAATTCCCAGACCTTATTCTTTTCTCCTTTTAATCACTTTGTTTTCCATTCAATCCCTTTTTCCTAGCTACTCTACCTTGGCTTGATCTTCTTCCATCTTTCTTGTATCAATTATTAGAAAAAAAGAATACAAAAGAAGAAGAAGATTACTGGATTTTCCAGCCAAAGAATCCGTCCCCCTCATCTCACTCTTTTCCTTTTATATACTCATTGTAACACCCCTTACCCGTACGTGACACACTGCACAGTAACATGGTCAGTATATGACGACGAGTGAAGGATGCCACTAAACGAAGCATAACATAAACAATAACAGAATGACAAAAGCAGAATTATAAAATTTCTTTTTAACACATAACACTTCCATACACATAACTCATATAATACTTTTCATTTTAATCATATTACATACAGATCACTTATTACTGAAACGGTAATTAATTACATTACAAATACAAATTTCAATTATCTATTTAAAATACTACTACAAACTCATTGGCCTTAATTGCTGCAGGATGTCCCTGACGACACTTCCATCTCCAAACCTGCAAGGATGAAATGCTCGTGCTAAGCTTAAAGCTTAGTGGGGAATACATATAAGATAGATGACTCCTCACAGTAGTCGTCCACAACACACGCAAATGTAAGAAATTATATAAAGACATATATTTAATCACTTATATATAAATATTTCATGTAAAATCAAGTTTTTATATCACTATTACAACCAGAGAAAGCATAATAAAACTCATAATCATATCCTTTATACATTTAGCGTTTTATTGTACTCTCAATATGACATTAGAGTTAGCTTCTTAACTTATACACTCAAAGCAATAACAAAGACGTTCACAAAAATATGCATGTTATAGTCGTAATACTTATTAGGTATTTGTATATACTTATCTCATTTGTGTGTCTACTTATTTAAGTCATTGTACATTTAACTAATCATATTATTATTAATTATACCATTTAAAACATTTCACATAATTCCTTTCCATTAACACACACATCATTTATTGTTATTCTTATATTCATACAGTAAACATTTTATCATATTTAAGTCAAAAGAGACATAAGTTATACAGTCATTCAAAGATTATTCACATATGACAAATTTCATAATAAGTCAAAATCAGTTTCTTATGTCCATTTTATTTCATTTCAACATCCCACCATAATCACTTAAACACAATATCAAAACAATAATGTATAATCAATTACTCAATCATTTATGTTAATACACGTAAGTAGCACACACACATAATCATATTCATTTAATTATTACTTCATATTTCGTGTTATACATTTATTATTCTTTTGTTCATTTATTGCCTGTATTTCCAAGGTGGTGGATAATGGGATACATTCATTTTTGTAACACATGGGGGATCTATCGCGATCCCAAAAACACATAACAATATAATTCAGGATCCAAAAATACATGAAGAACACAAATGGGATCCAGTCTTGATCTAAAATGGCCATCAAGACACATAGGCTACAACACTCAGAGGTCCCTATAAGCTATCTATCCATAACTCCGTTGACGCAGGCTATACATATATTTATTCCATTTTATGACACCCACTTCAGTATCACATTTCCATATTTGCTCACACGTTTATTGTGATCATATAATGATCACACATTCATTCATTTGCATAATACTTATTGCCGTTATAATTATCGTATTCAGATATAATTATTATAATCATATACGAATTATATATGTACTTGTACACTTACATATAAGATTCACATATTGCATCACATTGTTATGCCCATCAGATTCTCATTTAGGTACAGACTACATATACATATATATACATTCAATGACTCCATAACTACATATTCAAATGCTTAGCTACCATGAAATCTCACACCAATATACTCGTGCTAATTATTAAATTCATTTATGGCAATCTCATAGTCACATTATCGTCTATCTAAAAATTCACCATATAATTTCATTTCACAACTTCACATTAATTACTTACTTTTGAATTGCTTTCCATATAATAATCACTTAAATACCCACTATATTGCCTTAAATACACGTTAGATGGAACCTAGAAGGATCATGAAAAGTTAGGGGTCTGCTTTTGAATGGTGGGAGTTAGTGTGCAGGCATCCTCAGTTACCGGATCCGATTACTTGGGAGTTCTTTGAGGGTGAGTTCACAAAGAAGTACATCACTCAGACTTATAGAGATTCTAGATGGGCACAGTTTTTGGGTTTGAGACAGAGGGCCATGTCTGTTGCTGATTATGAGAAAGAGTT
>CANTUQ010000447.1:0-61853 GCA_947683425.1 Excoecaria cochinchinensis | reverse complement strand
CGGATTTCCCTAGGGGTACCACTAGGGAAAATCACCAAAATCGAGAAATCGTAAAAAGTGGTGAAATTTCTGATCCGGGTCCAATAATTCGGGAAACTCGACTGGAATAGCTACTGGAAGCTTGCCGGTCACAACGCATCGAGAATTGGCTCCGTCGGAGTCCGACGAATTTTTACGGATTTTCCCTAGGGGTACCACTAGGGAAAATCACCAAAATCGAGAAATCGTAAAAAGTGGTGAAATTCTGATCCGGGTCCAATAATTCGGGAAAACTCGACTGGAATCAGCTACTGGAAGCTTGCCGGTCCACAACGCATCGAGAATTGGCTCCGTCGGAGTCCGACGAATTTTTACGGATTTTCCCTAGGGGTACCACTAGGGAAAATCACCAAAATCGAGAAATCGTAAAAAGTGGTGAAATTTCTGATCCGGGTCCAATAATTCGGGAAAACTCGACTGGAATAGCTACTGGAAGCTTGCCGGTCACAACGCATCGAGAATTGGCTCCGTCGGAGTCCGACGAATTTTTACGGATTTTCCCTAGGGGTACCACTAGGGAAAATCACCAAATCGAGAAATCGTAAAAAGTGGTGAAATTTCTGATCCGGGTCCAATAATTCGGGAAAACTCGACTGGAATAGCTACTGGAAGCTTGCCGGTCACAACGCATCGAGAATTGGCTCCGTCGGAGTCCGACGAATTTTTACGGATTTTCCCTAGGGGTACCACTAGGGAAAATCACCAAAATCGAGAAATCGTAAAAAGTGGTGAAATTTCTGATCCGGGTCCAATAATTCGGGAAAACTCGACTGGAATAGCTACTGGAAGCTTGCCGGTCACAACGCATCGAGAATTGGGCTCCGTCGGAGTCCGACGAATTTTTACGGATTTTCCCCTAGGGGTACCACTAGGGAAAATCACCAAAATCGAGAAATCGTAAAAAGTGGTGAAATTTCTGATCCGGGTCAATAATTCGGGAAAACTCGACTGGAATAGCTACTGGAAGCTTGCCGGTCACAACGCATCGAGAATTGGCTCCGTCGGAGTCCGACGAATTTTTACGGATTTTCCCTAGGGGTACCACTAGGGAAAATCACCAAAATCGAGAAATCGTAAAAAGTGGTGAAATTTCTGATCCGGGTCCAATAATTCGGGAAAACTCGACTGGAATAGCTACTGGAAGCTTGCCGGTCACAACGCATCGAGAATTGGCTCCGTCGGAGTCCGACGAATTTTTACGGATTTTCCCTAGGGGTACCACTAGGGAAAATCACCAAAATCGAGAAATCGTAAAAGTGGTGAAATTTCTGATCCGGGTCCAATAATTCGGGAAAACTCGACTGGAATAGCTACTGGAAGCTTGCCGGTCACAACGCATCGAGAATTGGCTCCGTCGGAGTCCGACGAATTTTACGGATTTTCCCTAGGGGTACCACTAGGGAAAATCACCAAAATCGAGAAATCGTAAAAAGTGGTGAAATTTCTGATCCGGGTCCAATAATTCGGGAAAACTCGACTGGAATAGCTACTGGAAGCTTGCCGGTCACAACGCATCGAGAATTGGCTCCGTCGGAGTCCGACGAATTTTTACGGATTTTCCCTAGGGGTACCACTAGGGAAAATCACCAAAATCGAGAAATCGTAAAAAGTGGTGAAATTTCTGATCCGGGTCCAATAATTCGGAAAACTCGACTGGAATAGCTACTGGAAGCTTGCCGGTCACAACGCATCGAGAATTGGCTCCGTCGGAGTCCGACGAATTTTTACGGATTTTCCCTAGGGGTACCACTAGGGAAAATCACCAAAATCGAGAAATCGTAAAAAGTGGTGAAATTTCTGATCCGGGTCCAATAATTCGGGAAAACTCGACTGGAATAGCTACTGGAAGCTTGCCGGTCACAACGCATCGAGAATTGGCTCCGTCGGAGTCCGACGAATTTTTACGGATTTTCCCTAGGGGTACCACTAGGGAAAATCACCAAAATCGAGAAATCGTAAAAAGTGGTGAAATTTCTGATCCGGGTCCAATAATTCGGGAAAACTCGACTGGAATAGCTACTGGAAGCTTGCCGGTCACAACGCATCGAGAATTGGCTCCGTCGGAGTCCGACGAATTTTTACGGATTTTCCCTAGGGGTACCACTAGGGAAAATCACCAAAATCGAGAAATCGTAAAAAGTGGTGAAATTTCTGATCCGGGTCCAATAATTCGGGAAAACTCGACTGGAATAGCTACTGGAAGCTTGCCGGTCACAACGCATCGAGAATTGGCTCCGTCGGAGTCCGACGAATTTTTACGGATTTTCCCTAGGGGTACCACTAGGGAAAATCACCAAAATCGAGAAATCGTAAAAAGTGGTGAAATTTCTGATCCGGGTCCAATAATTCGGGAAAACTCGACTGGAATAGCTACTGGAAGCTTGCCGGTCACAACGCATCGAGAATTGGCTCCGTCGGAGTCCGACGAATTTTTACGGATTTTCCCTAGGGGTACCACTAGGGAAAATCACCAAAATCGAGAAATCGTAAAAAGTGGTGAAATTTCTGATCCGGGTCCAATAATTCGGGAAAACTCGACTGGAATAGCTACTGGAAGCTTGCCGGTCACAACGCATCGAGAATTGGCTCCGTCGGAGTCCGACGAATTTTTACGGATTTTCCCTAGGGGTACCACTAGGGAAAATCACCAAAATCGAGAAATCGTAAAAAGTGGTGAAATTTCTGATCCGGGTCCAATAATTCGGAAAACTCGACTGGAATAGCTACTGGAAGCTTGCCGGTCACAACGCATCGAGAATTGGCTCCGTCGGAGTCCGACGAATTTTTACGGATTTTCCCTAGGGGTACCACTAGGGAAAATCACCAAAATCGAGAAATCGTAAAAAGTGGTGAAATTTCTGATCCGGGTCCAATAATTCGGGAAAACTCGACTGGAATAGCTACTGGAAGCTTGCCGGTCACAACGCATCGAGAATTGGCTCCGTCGGAGTCCGACGAATTTTACGGATTTTCCCTAGGGGTACCACTAGGGAAAATCACCAAAATCGAGAAATCGTAAAAAGTGGTGAAATTTCTGATCCGGGTCCAATAATTCGGGAAAACTCGACTGGAATAGCTACTGGAAGCTTGCCGGTCACAACGCATCGAGAATTGGCTCCGTCGGAGTCCGACGAATTTTTACGGATTTTCCCTAGGGGTACCACTAGGGAAAATCACCAAAATCGAGAAATCGTAAAAAGTGGTGAAATTTCTGATCCGGGTCCAATAATTCGGGAAAACTCGACTGGAATAGCTACTGGAAGCTTGCCGGTCACAACGCATCGAGAATTGGCTCCGTCGGAGTCCGACGAATTTTTACGGATTTTCCCTAGGGGTACCACTAGGGAAAATCACCAAAATCGAGAAATCGTAAAAAGTGGTGAAATTTCTGATCCGGGTCCAATAATTCGGGAAAACTCGACTGGAATAGCTACTGGAAGCTTGCCGGTCACAACGCATCGAGAATTGGCTCCGTCGGAGTCCGACGAATTTTTACGGATTTTCCCTAGGGGTACCACTAGGGAAAATCACCAAAATCGAGAAATCGTAAAAAGTGGTGAAATTTCTGATCCGGGTCCAATAATTCGGGAAAACTCGACTGGAATAGCTACTGGAAGCTTGCCGGTCACAACGCATCGAGAATTGGCTCCGTCGGAGTCCGACGAATTTTACGGATTTTCCCTAGGGGTACCACTAGGGAAAATCACCAAAATCGAGAAATCGTAAAAAGTGGTGAAATTTCTGATCCGGGTCCAATAATTCGGGAAAACTCGACTGGAATAGCTACTGAAGCTTGCCGGTCACAACGCATCGAGAATTGGCTCCGTCGGAGTCCGACGAATTTTTACGGATTTTCCCTAGGGGTACCACTAGGGAAAATCACCAAAATCGAGAAATCGTAAAAAGTGGTGAAATTTCTGATCCGGGTCCAATAATTCGGGAAAACTCGACTGGAATAGCTACTGGAAGCTTGCCGGTCACAACGCATCGAGAATTGGCTCCGTCGGAGTCCGACGAATTTTTACGGATTTTCCCTAGGGGTACCACTAGGGAAAATCACCAAAATCGAGAAATCGTAAAAAGTGGTGAAATTTCTGATCCGGGTCCAATAATTCGGGAAAACTCGACTGGAATAGCTACTGGAAGCTTGCCGGTCACAACGCATCGAGAATTGGCTCCGTCGGAGTCCGACGAATTTTTACGGATTTTCCCTAGGGGTACCACTAGGGAAAATCACCAAAATCGAGAAATCGTAAAAAGTGGTGAAATTTCTGATCCGGGTCCAATAATTCGGGAAAACTCGACTGGAATAGCTACTGGAAGCTTGCCGGTCACAACGCATCGAGAATTGGCTCCGTCGGAGTCCGACGAATTTTTACGGATTTTCCCTAGGGGTACCACTAGGGAAAATCACCAAAATCGAGAAATCGTAAAAAGTGGTGAAATTTCTGATCCGGGTCCAATAATTCGGGAAAACTCGACTGGAATAGCTACTGGAAGCTTGCCGGTCACAACGCATCGAGAATTGGCTCCGTCGGAGTCCGACGAATTTTTACGGATTTTCCCTAGGGGTACCACTAGGGAAAATCACCAAAATCGAGAAATCGTAAAAAGTGGTGAAATTTCTGATCCGGGTCCAATAATTCGGGAAAACTCGACTGGAATAGCTACTGGAAGCTTGCCGGTCACAACGCATCGAGAATTGGCTCCGTCGGAGTCCGACGAATTTTTACGGATTTTCCCTAGGGGTACCACTAGGGAAAATCACCAAAATCGAGAAATCGTAAAAAGTGGTGAAATTTCTGATCCGGGTCCAATAATTCGGGAAAACTCGACTGGAATAGCTACTGGAAGCTTGCCGGTCACAACGCATCGAGAATTGGCTCCGTCGGAGTCCGACGAATTTTTACGGATTTTCCCTAGGGGTACCACTAGGGAAAATCACCAAAATCGAGAAATCGTAAAAAGTGGTGAAATTTCTGATCCGGGTCCAATAATTCGGGAAAACTCGACTGGAATAGCTACTGGAAGCTTGCCGGTCACAACGCATCGAGAATTGGCTCCGTCGGAGTCCGACGAATTTTACGGATTTTCCTAGGGGTACCACTAGGGAAAATCACCAAAATCGAGAAATCGTAAAAAGTGGTGAAATTTCTGATCCGGGTCCAATAATTCGGGAAAACTCGACTGGAATAGCTACTGGAAGCTTGCCGGTCACAACGCATCGAGAATTGGCTCCGTCGGAGTCCGACGAATTTTTACGGATTTTCCCTAGGGGTACCACTAGGGAAAATCACCAAAATCGAGAAATCGTAAAAAGTGGTGAAATTTCTGATCCGGGTCCAATAATTCGGGAAAACTCGACTGGAATAGCTACTGGAAGCTTGCCGGTCACAACGCATCGAGAATTGGCTCCGTCGGAGTCCGACGAATTTTTACGGATTTTCCCTAGGGGTACCACTAGGGAAAATCACCAAAATCGAGAAATCGTAAAAAGTGGTGAAATTTCTGATCCGGGTCCAATAATTCGGGAAAACTCGACTGGAATAGCTACTGGAAGCTTGCCGGTCACAACGCATCGAGAATTGGCTCCGTCGGAGTCCGACGAATTTTTACGGATTTTCCCTAGGGGTACCACTAGGGAAAATCACCAAATCGAGAAATCGTAAAAAGTGGTGAAATTTCTGATCCGGGTCCAATAATTCGGGAAAACTCGACTGGAATAGCTACTGGAAGCTTGCCGGTCACAACGCATCGAGAATTGGCTCCGTCGGAGTCCGACGAATTTTTACGGATTTTCCCTAGGGGTACCACTAGGGAAAATCACCAAAATCGAGAAATCGTAAAAAGTGGTGAAATTTCTGATCCGGGTCCAATAATTCGGGAAAACTCGACTGGAATAGCTACTGGAAGCTTGCCGGTCACAACGCATCGAGAATTGGCTCCGTCGGAGTCCGACGAATTTTTACGGATTTTCCCTAGGGGTACCACTAGGGAAAATCACCAAAATCGAGAAATCGTAAAAAGTGGTGAAATTTCTGATCCGGGTCCAATAATTCGGGAAAACTCGACTGGAATAGCTACTGGAAGCTTGCCGGTCACAACGCATCGAGAATTGGCTCCGTCGGAGTCCGACGAATTTTTACGGATTTTCCCTAGGGGTACCACTAGGGAAAATCACCAAAATCGAGAAATCGTAAAAAGTGGTGAAATTTCTGATCCGGGTCCAATAATTCGGGAAAACTCGACTGGAATAGCTACTGGAAGCTTGCCGGTCACAACGCATCGAGAATTGGCTCCGTCGGAGTCCGACGAATTTTTACGGATTTTCCCTAGGGGTACCACTAGGGAAAATCACCAAAATCGAGAAATCGTAAAAAGTGGTGAAATTTCTGATCCGGGTCCAATAATTCGGGAAAACTCGACTGGAATAGCTACTGGAAGCTTGCCGGTCACAACGCATCGAGAATTGGCTCCGTCGGAGTCCGACGAATTTTTACGGATTTTCCCTAGGGGTACCACTAGGGAAAATCACCAAAATCGAGAAATCGTAAAAAGTGGTGAAATTTCTGATCCGGGTCCAATAATTCGGGAAAACTCGACTGGAATAGCTACTGGAAGCTTGCCGGTCACAACGCATCGAGAATTGGCTCCGTCGGAGTCCGACGAATTTTTACGGATTTTCCCTAGGGGTACCACTAGGGAAAATCACCAAAATCGAGAAATCGTAAAAAGTGGTGAAATTTCTGATCCGGGTCCAATAATTCGGGAAAACTCGACTGGAATAGCTACTGGAAGCTTGCCGGTCACAACGCATCGAGAATTGGCTCCGTCGGAGTCCGACGAATTTTTACGGATTTTCCCTAGGGGTACCACTAGGGAAAATCACCAAAATCGAGAAATCGTAAAAAGTGGTGAAATTCTGATCCGGGTCCAATAATTCGGGAAAACTCGACTGGAATAGCTACTGGAAGCTTGCCGGTCACAACGCATCGAGAATTGGCTCCGTCGGAGTCCGACGAATTTTTACGGATTTTCCCTAGGGGTACCACTAGGAAAATCACCAAAATCGAGAAATCGTAAAAAGTGGTGAAATTTCTGATCCGGGTCCAATAATTCGGGAAAACTCGACTGGAATAGCTACTGGAAGCTTGCCGGTCACAACGCATCGAGAATTGGCTCCGTCGGAGTCCGACGAATTTTTACGGATTTTCCCTAGGGGTACCACTAGGGAAAATCACCAAAATCGAGAAATCGTAAAAAGTGGTGAAATTTCTGATCCGGGTCCAATAATTCGGGAAAACTCGACTGGAATAGCTACTGGAAGCTTGCCGGTCACAACGCATCGAGAATTGGCTCCGTCGGAGTCCGACGAATTTTTACGGATTTTCCCTAGGGGTACCACTAGGGAAAATCACCAAAATCGAGAAATCGTAAAAAGTGGTGAAATTTCTGATCCGGGTCCAATAATTCGGGAAAACTCGACTGGAATAGCTACTGGAAGCTTGCCGGTCACAACGCATCGAGAATTGGCTCCGTCGGAGTCCGACGAATTTTTACGGATTTTCCCTAGGGGTACCACTAGGGAAAATCACCAAAATCGAGAAATCGTAAAAAGTGGTGAAATTTCTGATCCGGGTCCAATAATTCGGGAAAACTCGACTGGAATAGCTACTGGAAGCTTGCCGGTCACAACGCATCGAGAATTGGCTCCGTCGGAGTCCGACGAATTTTTACGGATTTTCCCTAGGGGTACCACTAGGGAAAATCACCAAAATCGAGAAATCGTAAAAAGTGGTGAAATTTCTGATCCGGGTCCAATAATTCGGGAAAACTCGACTGGAATAGCTACTGGAAGCTTGCCGGTCACAACGCATCGAGAATTGGCTCCGTCGGAGTCCGACGAATTTTTACGGATTTTCCCTAGGGGTACCACTAGGGAAAATCACCAAAATCGAGAAATCGTAAAAAGTGGTGAAATTTCTGATCCGGGTCCAATAATTCGGGAAAACTCGACTGGAATAGCTACTGGAAGCTTGCCGGTCACAACGCATCGAGAATTGGCTCCGTCGGAGTCCGACGAATTTTTACGGATTTTCCCTAGGGGTACCACTAGGGAAAATCACCAAAATCGAGAAATCGTAAAAAGTGGTGAAATTTCTGATCCGGGTCCAATAATTCGGGAAAACTCGACTGGAATAGCTACTGGAAGCTTGCCGGTCACAACGCATCGAGAATTGGCTCCGTCGGAGTCCGACGAATTTTTACGGATTTTCCCTAGGGGTACCACTAGGGAAAATCACCAAAATCGAGAAATCGTAAAAAGTGGTGAAATTTCTGATCCGGGTCCAATAATTCGGGAAAACTCGACTGGAATAGCTACTGGAAGCTTGCCGGTCACAACGCATCGAGAATTGGCTCCGTCGGAGTCCGACGAATTTTTACGGATTTTCCCTAGGGGTACCACTAGGGAAAATCACCAAAATCGAGAAATCGTAAAAAGTGGTGAAATTTCTGATCCGGGTCCAATAATTCGGGAAAACTCGACTGGAATAGCTACTGGAAGCTTGCCGGTCACAACGCATCGAGAATTGGCTCCGTCGGAGTCCGACGAATTTTTACGGATTTTCCCTAGGGGTACCACTAGGGAAAATCACCAAAATCGAGAAATCGTAAAAAGTGGTGAAATTTCTGATCCGGGTCCAATAATTCGGGAAAACTCGACTGGAATAGCTACTGGAAGCTTGCCGGTCACAACGCATCGAGAATTGGCTCCGTCGGAGTCCGACGAATTTTTACGGATTTTCCCTAGGGGTACCACTAGGGAAAATCACCAAAATCGAGAAATCGTAAAAAGTGGTGAAATTTCTGATCCGGGTCCAATAATTCGGGAAAACTCGACTGGAATAGCTACTGGAAGCTTGCCGGTCACAACGCATCGAGAATTGGCTCCGTCGGAGTCCGACGAATTTTTACGGATTTTCCCTAGGGGTACCACTAGGGAAAATCACCAAAATCGAGAAATCGTAAAAAGTGGTGAAATTTCTGATCCGGGTCCAATAATTCGGGAAAACTCGACTGGAATAGCTACTGGAAGCTTGCCGGTCACAACGCATCGAGAATTGGCTCCGTCGGAGTCCGACGAATTTTTACGGATTTTCCCTAGGGGTACCACTAGGGAAAATCACCAAAATCGAGAAATCGTAAAAAGTGGTGAAATTTCTGATCCGGGTCCAATAATTCGGGAAAACTCGACTGGAATAGCTACTGGAAGCTTGCCGGTCACAACGCATCGAGAATTGGCTCCGTCGGAGTCCGACGAATTTTTACGGATTTTCCCTAGGGGTACCACTAGGGAAAATCACCAAAATCGAGAAATCGTAAAAAGTGGTGAAATTTCTGATCCGGGTCCAATAATTCGGGAAAACTCGACTGGAATAGCTACTGGAAGCTTGCCGGTCACAACGCATCGAGAATTGGCTCCGTCGGAGTCCGACGAATTTTTACGGATTTTCCCTAGGGGTACCACTAGGGAAAATCACCAAAATCGAGAAATCGTAAAAAGTGGTGAAATTTCTGATCCGGGTCCAATAATTCGGGAAAACTCGACTGGAATAGCTACTGGAAGCTTGCCGGTCACAACGCATCGAGAATTGGCTCCGTCGGAGTCCGACGAATTTTTACGGATTTTCCCTAGGGGTACCACTAGGGAAAATCACCAAAATCGAGAAATCGTAAAAAGTGGTGAAATTTCTGATCCGGGTCCAATAATTCGGGAAAACTCGACTGGAATAGCTACTGGAAGCTTGCCGGTCACAACGCATCGAGAATTGGCTCCGTCGGAGTCCGACGAATTTTTACGGATTTTCCCTAGGGGTACCACTAGGGAAAATCACCAAAATCGAGAAATCGTAAAAAGTGGTGAAATTTCTGATCCGGGTCCAATAATTCGGGAAAACTCGACTGGAATAGCTACTGGAAGCTTGCCGGTCACAACGCATCGAGAATTGGCTCCGTCGGAGTCCGACGAATTTTTACGGATTTTCCCTAGGGGTACCACTAGGGAAAATCACCAAAATCGAGAAATCGTAAAAAGTGGTGAAATTTCTGATCCGGGTCCAATAATTCGGGAAAACTCGACTGGAATAGCTACTGGAAGCTTGCCGGTCACAACGCATCGAGAATTGGCTCCGTCGGAGTCCGACGAATTTTTACGGATTTTCCCTAGGGGTACCACTAGGGAAAATCACCAAAATCGAGAAATCGTAAAAAGTGGTGAAATTTCTGATCCGGGTCCAATAATTCGGGAAAACTCGACTGGAATAGCTACTGGAAGCTTGCCGGTCACAACGCATCGAGAATTGGCTCCGTCGGAGTCCGACGAATTTTTACGGATTTTCCCTAGGGGTACCACTAGGGAAAATCACCAAAATCGAGAAATCGTAAAAAGTGGTGAAATTTCTGATCCGGGTCCAATAATTCGGGAAAACTCGACTGGAATAGCTACTGGAAGCTTGCCGGTCACAACGCATCGAGAATTGGCTCCGTCGGAGTCCGACGAATTTTTACGGATTTTCCCTAGGGGTACCACTAGGGAAAATCACCAAAATCGAGAAATCGTAAAAAGTGGTGAAATTTCTGATCCGGGTCCAATAATTCGGGAAAACTCGACTGGAATAGCTACTGGAAGCTTGCCGGTCACAACGCATCGAGAATTGGCTCCGTCGGAGTCCGACGAATTTTTACGGATTTTCCCTAGGGGTACCACTAGGGAAAATCACCAAAATCGAGAAATCGTAAAAAGTGGTGAAATTTCTGATCCGGGTCCAATAATTCGGGAAAACTCGACTGGAATAGCTACTGGAAGCTTGCCGGTCACAACGCATCGAGAATTGGCTCCGTCGGAGTCCGACGAATTTTTACGGATTTTCCCTAGGGGTACCACTAGGGAAAATCACCAAAATCGAGAAATCGTAAAAAGTGGTGAAATTTCTGATCCGGGTCCAATAATTCGGGAAAACTCGACTGGAATAGCTACTGGAAGCTTGCCGGTCACAACGCATCGAGAATTGGCTCCGTCGGAGTCCGACGAATTTTTACGGATTTTCCCTAGGGGTACCACTAGGGAAAATCACCAAAATCGAGAAATCGTAAAAAGTGGTGAAATTTCTGATCCGGGTCCAATAATTCGGGAAAACTCGACTGGAATAGCTACTGGAAGCTTGCCGGTCACAACGCATCGAGAATTGGCTCCGTCGGAGTCCGACGAATTTTTACGGATTTTCCCTAGGGGTACCACTAGGGAAAATCACCAAAATCGAGAAATCGTAAAAAGTGGTGAAATTTCTGATCCGGGTCCAATAATTCGGGAAAACTCGACTGGAATAGCTACTGGAAGCTTGCCGGTCACAACGCATCGAGAATTGGCTCCGTCGGAGTCCGACGAATTTTTACGGATTTTCCCTAGGGGTACCACTAGGGAAAATCACCAAAATCGAGAAATCGTAAAAAGTGGTGAAATTTCTGATCCGGGTCCAATAATTCGGGAAAACTCGACTGGAATAGCTACTGGAAGCTTGCCGGTCACAACGCATCGAGAATTGGCTCCGTCGGAGTCCGACGAATTTTTACGGATTTTCCCTAGGGGTACCACTAGGGAAAATCACCAAAATCGAGAAATCGTAAAAAGTGGTGAAATTTCTGATCCGGGTCCAATAATTCGGGAAAACTCGACTGGAATAGCTACTGGAAGCTTGCCGGTCACAACGCATCGAGAATTGGCTCCGTCGGAGTCCGACGAATTTTTACGGATTTTCCCTAGGGGTACCACTAGGGAAAATCACCAAAATCGAGAAATCGTAAAAAGTGGTGAAATTTCTGATCCGGGTCCAATAATTCGGGAAAACTCGACTGGAATAGCTACTGGAAGCTTGCCGGTCACAACGCATCGAGAATTGGCTCCGTCGGAGTCCGACGAATTTTTACGGATTTTCCCTAGGGGTACCACTAGGGAAAATCACCAAAATCGAGAAATCGTAAAAAGTGGTGAAATTTCTGATCCGGGTCCAATAATTCGGGAAAACTCGACTGGAATAGCTACTGGAAGCTTGCCGGTCACAACGCATCGAGAATTGGCTCCGTCGGAGTCCGACGAATTTTTACGGATTTTCCCTAGGGGTACCACTAGGGAAAATCACCAAAATCGAGAAATCGTAAAAAGTGGTGAAATTTCTGATCCGGGTCCAATAATTCGGGAAAACTCGACTGGAATAGCTACTGGAAGCTTGCCGGTCACAACGCATCGAGAATTGGCTCCGTCGGAGTCCGACGAATTTTTACGGATTTTCCCTAGGGGTACCACTAGGGAAAATCACCAAAATCGAGAAATCGTAAAAAGTGGTGAAATTTCTGATCCGGGTCCAATAATTCGGGAAAACTCGACTGGAATAGCTACTGGAAGCTTGCCGGTCACAACGCATCGAGAATTGGCTCCGTCGGAGTCCGACGAATTTTTACGGATTTTCCCTAGGGGTACCACTAGGGAAAATCACCAAAATCGAGAAATCGTAAAAAGTGGTGAAATTTCTGATCCGGGTCCAATAATTCGGGAAAACTCGACTGGAATAGCTACTGGAAGCTTGCCGGTCACAACGCATCGAGAATTGGCTCCGTCGGAGTCCGACGAATTTTTACGGATTTTCCCTAGGGGTACCACTAGGGAAAATCACCAAAATCGAGAAATCGTAAAAAGTGGTGAAATTTCTGATCCGGGTCCAATAATTCGGGAAAACTCGACTGGAATAGCTACTGGAAGCTTGCCGGTCACAACGCATCGAGAATTGGCTCCGTCGGAGTCCGACGAATTTTTACGGATTTTCCCTAGGGGTACCACTAGGGAAAATCACCAAAATCGAGAAATCGTAAAAAGTGGTGAAATTTCTGATCCGGGTCCAATAATTCGGGAAAACTCGACTGGAATAGCTACTGGAAGCTTGCCGGTCACAACGCATCGAGAATTGGCTCCGTCGGAGTCCGACGAATTTTTACGGATTTTCCCTAGGGGTACCACTAGGGAAAATCACCAAAATCGAGAAATCGTAAAAAGTGGTGAAATTTCTGATCCGGGTCCAATAATTCGGGAAAACTCGACTGGAATAGCTACTGGAAGCTTGCCGGTCACAACGCATCGAGAATTGGCTCCGTCGGAGTCCGACGAATTTTTACGGATTTTCCCTAGGGGTACCACTAGGGAAAATCACCAAAATCGAGAAATCGTAAAAAGTGGTGAAATTTCTGATCCGGGTCCAATAATTCGGGAAAACTCGACTGGAATAGCTACTGGAAGCTTGCCGGTCACAACGCATCGAGAATTGGCTCCGTCGGAGTCCGACGAATTTTTACGGATTTTCCCTAGGGGTACCACTAGGGAAAATCACCAAAATCGAGAAATCGTAAAAAGTGGTGAAATTTCTGATCCGGGTCCAATAATTCGGGAAAACTCGACTGGAATAGCTACTGGAAGCTTGCCGGTCACAACGCATCGAGAATTGGCTCCGTCGGAGTCCGACGAATTTTTACGGATTTTCCCTAGGGGTACCACTAGGGAAAATCACCAAAATCGAGAAATCGTAAAAAGTGGTGAAATTTCTGATCCGGGTCCAATAATTCGGGAAAACTCGACTGGAATAGCTACTGGAAGCTTGCCGGTCACAACGCATCGAGAATTGGCTCCGTCGGAGTCCGACGAATTTTTACGGATTTTCCCTAGGGGTACCACTAGGGAAAATCACCAAAATCGAGAAATCGTAAAAAGTGGTGAAATTTCTGATCCGGGTCCAATAATTCGGGAAAACTCGACTGGAATAGCTACTGGAAGCTTGCCGGTCACAACGCATCGAGAATTGGCTCCGTCGGAGTCCGACGAATTTTTACGGATTTTCCCTAGGGGTACCACTAGGGAAAATCACCAAAATCGAGAAATCGTAAAAAGTGGTGAAATTTCTGATCCGGGTCCAATAATTCGGGAAAACTCGACTGGAATAGCTACTGGAAGCTTGCCGGTCACAACGCATCGAGAATTGGCTCCGTCGGAGTCCGACGAATTTTTACGGATTTTCCCTAGGGGTACCACTAGGGAAAATCACCAAAATCGAGAAATCGTAAAAAGTGGTGAAATTTCTGATCCGGGTCCAATAATTCGGGAAAACTCGACTGGAATAGCTACTGGAAGCTTGCCGGTCACAACGCATCGAGAATTGGCTCCGTCGGAGTCCGACGAATTTTTACGGATTTTCCCTAGGGGTACCACTAGGGAAAATCACCAAAATCGAGAAATCGTAAAAAGTGGTGAAATTTCTGATCCGGGTCCAATAATTCGGGAAAACTCGACTGGAATAGCTACTGGAAGCTTGCCGGTCACAACGCATCGAGAATTGGCTCCGTCGGAGTCCGACGAATTTTTACGGATTTTCCCTAGGGGTACCACTAGGGAAAATCACCAAAATCGAGAAATCGTAAAAAGTGGTGAAATTTCTGATCCGGGTCCAATAATTCGGGAAAACTCGACTGGAATAGCTACTGGAAGCTTGCCGGTCACAACGCATCGAGAATTGGCTCCGTCGGAGTCCGACGAATTTTTACGGATTTTCCCTAGGGGTACCACTAGGGAAAATCACCAAAATCGAGAAATCGTAAAAAGTGGTGAAATTTCTGATCCGGGTCCAATAATTCGGGAAAACTCGACTGGAATAGCTACTGGAAGCTTGCCGGTCACAACGCATCGAGAATTGGCTCCGTCGGAGTCCGACGAATTTTTACGGATTTTCCCTAGGGGTACCACTAGGGAAAATCACCAAAATCGAGAAATCGTAAAAAGTGGTGAAATTTCTGATCCGGGTCCAATAATTCGGGAAAACTCGACTGGAATAGCTACTGGAAGCTTGCCGGTCACAACGCATCGAGAATTGGCTCCGTCGGAGTCCGACGAATTTTTACGGATTTTCCCTAGGGGTACCACTAGGGAAAATCACCAAAATCGAGAAATCGTAAAAAGTGGTGAAATTTCTGATCCGGGTCCAATAATTCGGGAAAACTCGACTGGAATAGCTACTGGAAGCTTGCCGGTCACAACGCATCGAGAATTGGCTCCGTCGGAGTCCGACGAATTTTTACGGATTTTCCCTAGGGGTACCACTAGGGAAAATCACCAAAATCGAGAAATCGTAAAAAGTGGTGAAATTTCTGATCCGGGTCCAATAATTCGGGAAAACTCGACTGGAATAGCTACTGGAAGCTTGCCGGTCACAACGCATCGAGAATTGGCTCCGTCGGAGTCCGACGAATTTTTACGGATTTTCCCTAGGGGTACCACTAGGGAAAATCACCAAAATCGAGAAATCGTAAAAAGTGGTGAAATTTCTGATCCGGGTCCAATAATTCGGGAAAACTCGACTGGAATAGCTACTGGAAGCTTGCCGGTCACAACGCATCGAGAATTGGCTCCGTCGGAGTCCGACGAATTTTTACGGATTTTCCCTAGGGGTACCACTAGGGAAAATCACCAAAATCGAGAAATCGTAAAAAGTGGTGAAATTTCTGATCCGGGTCCAATAATTCGGGAAAACTCGACTGGAATAGCTACTGGAAGCTTGCCGGTCACAACGCATCGAGAATTGGCTCCGTCGGAGTCCGACGAATTTTTACGGATTTTCCCTAGGGGTACCACTAGGGAAAATCACCAAAATCGAGAAATCGTAAAAAGTGGTGAAATTTCTGATCCGGGTCCAATAATTCGGGAAAACTCGACTGGAATAGCTACTGGAAGCTTGCCGGTCACAACGCATCGAGAATTGGCTCCGTCGGAGTCCGACGAATTTTTACGGATTTTCCCTAGGGGTACCACTAGGGAAAATCACCAAAATCGAGAAATCGTAAAAAGTGGTGAAATTTCTGATCCGGGTCCAATAATTCGGGAAAACTCGACTGGAATAGCTACTGGAAGCTTGCCGGTCACAACGCATCGAGAATTGGCTCCGTCGGAGTCCGACGAATTTTTACGGATTTTCCCTAGGGGTACCACTAGGGAAAATCACCAAAATCGAGAAATCGTAAAAAGTGGTGAAATTTCTGATCCGGGTCCAATAATTCGGGAAAACTCGACTGGAATAGCTACTGGAAGCTTGCCGGTCACAACGCATCGAGAATTGGCTCCGTCGGAGTCCGACGAATTTTTACGGATTTTCCCTAGGGGTACCACTAGGGAAAATCACCAAAATCGAGAAATCGTAAAAAGTGGTGAAATTTCTGATCCGGGTCCAATAATTCGGGAAAACTCGACTGGAATAGCTACTGGAAGCTTGCCGGTCACAACGCATCGAGAATTGGCTCCGTCGGAGTCCGACGAATTTTTACGGATTTTCCCTAGGGGTACCACTAGGGAAAATCACCAAAATCGAGAAATCGTAAAAAGTGGTGAAATTTCTGATCCGGGTCCAATAATTCGGGAAAACTCGACTGGAATAGCTACTGGAAGCTTGCCGGTCACAACGCATCGAGAATTGGCTCCGTCGGAGTCCGACGAATTTTTACGGATTTTCCCTAGGGGTACCACTAGGGAAAATCACCAAAATCGAGAAATCGTAAAAAGTGGTGAAATTTCTGATCCGGGTCCAATAATTCGGGAAAACTCGACTGGAATAGCTACTGGAAGCTTGCCGGTCACAACGCATCGAGAATTGGCTCCGTCGGAGTCCGACGAATTTTTACGGATTTTCCCTAGGGGTACCACTAGGGAAAATCACCAAAATCGAGAAATCGTAAAAAGTGGTGAAATTTCTGATCCGGGTCCAATAATTCGGGAAAACTCGACTGGAATAGCTACTGGAAGCTTGCCGGTCACAACGCATCGAGAATTGGCTCCGTCGGAGTCCGACGAATTTTTACGGATTTTCCCTAGGGGTACCACTAGGGAAAATCACCAAAATCGAGAAATCGTAAAAAGTGGTGAAATTTCTGATCCGGGTCCAATAATTCGGGAAAACTCGACTGGAATAGCTACTGGAAGCTTGCCGGTCACAACGCATCGAGAATTGGCTCCGTCGGAGTCCGACGAATTTTTACGGATTTTCCCTAGGGGTACCACTAGGGAAAATCACCAAAATCGAGAAATCGTAAAAAGTGGTGAAATTTCTGATCCGGGTCCAATAATTCGGGAAAACTCGACTGGAATAGCTACTGGAAGCTTGCCGGTCACAACGCATCGAGAATTGGCTCCGTCGGAGTCCGACGAATTTTTACGGATTTTCCCTAGGGGTACCACTAGGGAAAATCACCAAAATCGAGAAATCGTAAAAAGTGGTGAAATTTCTGATCCGGGTCCAATAATTCGGGAAAACTCGACTGGAATAGCTACTGGAAGCTTGCCGGTCACAACGCATCGAGAATTGGCTCCGTCGGAGTCCGACGAATTTTTACGGATTTTCCCTAGGGGTACCACTAGGGAAAATCACCAAAATCGAGAAATCGTAAAAAGTGGTGAAATTTCTGATCCGGGTCCAATAATTCGGGAAAACTCGACTGGAATAGCTACTGGAAGCTTGCCGGTCACAACGCATCGAGAATTGGCTCCGTCGGAGTCCGACGAATTTTTACGGATTTTCCCTAGGGGTACCACTAGGGAAAATCACCAAAATCGAGAAATCGTAAAAAGTGGTGAAATTTCTGATCCGGGTCCAATAATTCGGGAAAACTCGACTGGAATAGCTACTGGAAGCTTGCCGGTCACAACGCATCGAGAATTGGCTCCGTCGGAGTCCGACGAATTTTTACGGATTTTCCCTAGGGGTACCACTAGGGAAAATCACCAAAATCGAGAAATCGTAAAAAGTGGTGAAATTTCTGATCCGGGTCCAATAATTCGGGAAAACTCGACTGGAATAGCTACTGGAAGCTTGCCGGTCACAACGCATCGAGAATTGGCTCCGTCGGAGTCCGACGAATTTTTACGGATTTTCCCTAGGGGTACCACTAGGGAAAATCACCAAAATCGAGAAATCGTAAAAAGTGGTGAAATTTCTGATCCGGGTCCAATAATTCGGGAAAACTCGACTGGAATAGCTACTGGAAGCTTGCCGGTCACAACGCATCGAGAATTGGCTCCGTCGGAGTCCGACGAATTTTTACGGATTTTCCCTAGGGGTACCACTAGGGAAAATCACCAAAATCGAGAAATCGTAAAAAGTGGTGAAATTTCTGATCCGGGTCCAATAATTCGGGAAAACTCGACTGGAATAGCTACTGGAAGCTTGCCGGTCACAACGCATCGAGAATTGGCTCCGTCGGAGTCCGACGAATTTTTACGGATTTTCCCTAGGGGTACCACTAGGGAAAATCACCAAAATCGAGAAATCGTAAAAAGTGGTGAAATTTCTGATCCGGGTCCAATAATTCGGGAAAACTCGACTGGAATAGCTACTGGAAGCTTGCCGGTCACAACGCATCGAGAATTGGCTCCGTCGGAGTCCGACGAATTTTTACGGATTTTCCCTAGGGGTACCACTAGGGAAAATCACCAAAATCGAGAAATCGTAAAAAGTGGTGAAATTTCTGATCCGGGTCCAATAATTCGGGAAAACTCGACTGGAATAGCTACTGGAAGCTTGCCGGTCACAACGCATCGAGAATTGGCTCCGTCGGAGTCCGACGAATTTTTACGGATTTTCCCTAGGGGTACCACTAGGGAAAATCACCAAAATCGAGAAATCGTAAAAAGTGGTGAAATTTCTGATCCGGGTCCAATAATTCGGGAAAACTCGACTGGAATAGCTACTGGAAGCTTGCCGGTCACAACGCATCGAGAATTGGCTCCGTCGGAGTCCGACGAATTCTTTACGGATTTTCCCTAGGGGTACCACTAGGGAAAATCACCAAAATCGAGAAATCGTAAAAAGTGGTGAAATTTCTGATCCGGGTCCAATAATTCGGGAAAACTCGACTGGAATAGCTACTGGAAGCTTGCCGGTCACAACGCATCGAGAATTGGCTCCGTCGGAGTCCGACGAATTTTTACGGATTTTCCCTAGGGGTACCACTAGGGAAAATCACCAAAATCGAGAAATCGTAAAAAGTGGTGAAATTTCTGATCCGGGTCCAATAATTCGGGAAAACTCGACTGGAATAGCTACTGGAAGCTTGCCGGTCACAACGCATCGAGAATTGGCTCCGTCGGAGTCCGACGAATTTTTACGGATTTTCCCTAGGGGTACCACTAGGGAAAATCACCAAAATCGAGAAATCGTAAAAAGTGGTGAAATTTCTGATCCGGGTCCAATAATTCGGGAAAACTCGACTGGAATAGCTACTGGAAGCTTGCCGGTCACAACGCATCGAGAATTGGCTCCGTCGGAGTCCGACGAATTTTTACGGATTTTCCCTAGGGGTACCACTAGGGAAAATCACCAAAATCGAGAAATCGTAAAAAGTGGTGAAATTTCTGATCCGGGTCCAATAATTCGGGAAAACTCGACTGGAATAGCTACTGGAAGCTTGCCGGTCACAACGCATCGAGAATTGGCTCCGTCGGAGTCCGACGAATTTTTACGGATTTTCCCTAGGGGTACCACTAGGGAAAATCACCAAAATCGAGAAATCGTAAAAAGTGGTGAAATTTCTGATCCGGGTCCAATAATTCGGGAAAACTCGACTGGAATAGCTACTGGAAGCTTGCCGGTCACAACGCATCGAGAATTGGCTCCGTCGGAGTCCGACGAATTTTTACGGATTTTCCCTAGGGGTACCACTAGGGAAAATCACCAAAATCGAGAAATCGTAAAAAGTGGTGAAATTTCTGATCCGGGTCCAATAATTCGGGAAAACTCGACTGGAATAGCTACTGGAAGCTTGCCGGTCACAACGCATCGAGAATTGGCTCCGTCGGAGTCCGACGAATTTTTACGGATTTTCCCTAGGGGTACCACTAGGGAAAATCACCAAAATCGAGAAATCGTAAAAAGTGGTGAAATTTCTGATCCGGGTCCAATAATTCGGGAAAACTCGACTGGAATAGCTACTGGAAGCTTGCCGGTCACAACGCATCGAGAATTGGCTCCGTCGGAGTCCGACGAATTTTTACGGATTTTCCCTAGGGGTACCACTAGGGAAAATCACCAAAATCGAGAAATCGTAAAAAGTGGTGAAATTTCTGATCCGGGTCCAATAATTCGGGAAAACTCGACTGGAATAGCTACTGGAAGCTTGCCGGTCACAACGCATCGAGAATTGGCTCCGTCGGAGTCCGACGAATTTTTACGGATTTTCCCTAGGGGTACCACTAGGGAAAATCACCAAAATCGAGAAATCGTAAAAAGTGGTGAAATTTCTGATCCGGGTCCAATAATTCGGGAAAACTCGACTGGAATAGCTACTGGAAGCTTGCCGGTCACAACGCATCGAGAATTGGCTCCGTCGGAGTCCGACGAATTTTTACGGATTTTCCCTAGGGGTACCACTAGGGAAAATCACCAAAATCGAGAAATCGTAAAAAGTGGTGAAATTTCTGATCCGGGTCCAATAATTCGGGAAAACTCGACTGGAATAGCTACTGGAAGCTTGCCGGTCACAACGCATCGAGAATTGGCTCCGTCGGAGTCCGACGAATTTTTACGGATTTTCCCTAGGGGTACCACTAGGGAAAATCACCAAAATCGAGAAATCGTAAAAAGTGGTGAAATTTCTGATCCGGGTCCAATAATTCGGGAAAACTCGACTGGAATAGCTACTGGAAGCTTGCCGGTCACAACGCATCGAGAATTGGCTCCGTCGGAGTCCGACGAATTTTTACGGATTTTCCCTAGGGGTACCACTAGGGAAAATCACCAAAATCGAGAAATCGTAAAAAGTGGTGAAATTTCTGATCCGGGTCCAATAATTCGGGAAAACTCGACTGGAATAGCTACTGGAAGCTTGCCGGTCACAACGCATCGAGAATTGGCTCCGTCGGAGTCCGACGAATTTTTACGGATTTTCCCTAGGGGTACCACTAGGGAAAATCACCAAAATCGAGAAATCGTAAAAAGTGGTGAAATTTCTGATCCGGGTCCAATAATTCGGGAAAACTCGACTGGAATAGCTACTGGAAGCTTGCCGGTCACAACGCATCGAGAATTGGCTCCGTCGGAGTCCGACGAATTTTTACGGATTTTCCCTAGGGGTACCACTAGGGAAAATCACCAAAATCGAGAAATCGTAAAAAGTGGTGAAATTTCTGATCCGGGTCCAATAATTCGGGAAAACTCGACTGGAATAGCTACTGGAAGCTTGCCGGTCACAACGCATCGAGAATTGGCTCCGTCGGAGTCCGACGAATTTTTACGGATTTTCCCTAGGGGTACCACTAGGGAAAATCACCAAAATCGAGAAATCGTAAAAAGTGGTGAAATTTCTGATCCGGGTCCAATAATTCGGGAAAACTCGACTGGAATAGCTACTGGAAGCTTGCCGGTCACAACGCATCGAGAATTGGCTCCGTCGGAGTCCGACGAATTTTTACGGATTTTCCCTAGGGGTACCACTAGGGAAAATCACCAAAATCGAGAAATCGTAAAAAGTGGTGAAATTTCTGATCCGGGTCCAATAATTCGGGAAAACTCGACTGGAATAGCTACTGGAAGCTTGCCGGTCACAACGCATCGAGAATTGGCTCCGTCGGAGTCCGACGAATTTTTACGGATTTTCCCTAGGGGTACCACTAGGGAAAATCACCAAAATCGAGAAATCGTAAAAAGTGGTGAAATTTCTGATCCGGGTCCAATAATTCGGGAAAACTCGACTGGAATAGCTACAGGAAGCTTGCCGGTCACAACGCATCGAGAATTGGCTCCGTCGGAGTCCGACAAATTTTTACGGATTTTCCCTAGGGGTACCACTAGGGAAAATCACCAAAATCGAGAAATCGTAAAAAGTGGTGAAATTTCTGATCCGGGTCCAATAATTCGGGAAAACTCGACTGGAATAGCTACTGGAAGCTTGCCGGTCACAACGCATCGAGAATTGGCTCCGTCGGAGTCCGACGAATTTTTACGGATTTTCCCTAGGGGTACCACTAGGGAAAATCACCAAAATCGAGAAATCGTAAAAAGTGGTGAAATTTCTGATCCGGGTCCAATAATTCGGGAAAACTCGACTGGAATAGCTACTGGAAGCTTGCCGGTCACAACGCATCGAGAATTGGCTCCGTCGGAGTCCGACGGATTTTCCCTAGGGGTACCACTAGGGAAAATCACCAAAATCGAGAAATCGTAAAAAGTGGTGAAATTTCTGATCCGGGTCCAATAATTCGGGAAAACTCGACTGGAATAGCTACTGGAAGCTTGCCGGTCACAACGCATCGAGAATTGGCTCCGTCGGAGTCCGACGAATTTTTACGGATTTTCCCTAGGGGTACCACTAGGGAAAATCACCAAAATCGAGAAATCGTAAAAAGTGGTGAAATTTCTGATCCGGGTCCAATAATTCGGGAAAACTCGACTGGAATAGCTACTGGAAGCTTGCCGGTCACAACGCATCGAGAATTGGCTCCGTCGGAGTCCGACGAATTTTTACGGATTTTCCCTAGGGGTACCACTAGGGAAAATCACCAAAATCGAGAAATCGTAAAAAGTGGTGAAATTTCTGATCCGGGTCCAATAATTCGGGAAAACTCGACTGGAATAGCTACTGGAAGCTTGCCGGTCACAACGCATCGAGAATTGGCTCCGTCGGAGTCCGACGAATTTTTACGGATTTTCCCTAGGGGTACCACTAGGGAAAATCACCAAAATCGAGAAATCGTAAAAAGTGGTGAAATTTCTGATCCGGGTCCAATAATTCGGGAAAACTCGACTGGAATAGCTACTGGAAGCTTGCCGGTCACAACGCATCGAGAATTGGCTCCGTCGGAGTCCGACGAATTTTTACGGATTTTCCCTAGGGGTACCACTAGGGAAAATCACCAAAATCGAGAAATCGTAAAAAGTGGTGAAATTTCTGATCCGGGTCCAATAATTCGGGAAAACTCGACTGGAATAGCTACTGGAAGCTTGCCGGTCACAACGCATCGAGAATTGGCTCCGTCGGAGTCCGACGAATTTTTACGGATTTTCCCTAGGGGTACCACTAGGGAAAATCACCAAAATCGGGAAATCGTAAAAAGTGGTGAAATTTCTGATCCGGGTCAAATAATTCGGGAAAACTCGGCTGGAATAGCTACTGGAAGCTTGCCGGTCACAACGCATCGAGAATTGGCTCCGTCGGAGTCCGACGAATTTTTACGGATTTTTCCTAGGGGTACCACTAGGGAAAATCACCAAAATCGAGAAATCGTAAAAAGTGGTGAAATTTCTGATCCGGGTCCAATAATTCGGGAAAACTCGGCTGGAATAGCTACTGGAAGCTTGTCGGTCACAACGCATCGAGAATTGGCTCCGTCGGAATTTTTACGGATTTCCCTAGGGGTACCACTAGGGAAAATCACCAGAATCGAAAAATCGTAAAAAGTGGAGAAATTTTTGATCCGAGTCCAATAATTCGGGAAAACTGAATTGGAATAGCTACTGGAAGCTTGCCGGTCAAAACGCATCGAGAATTGGCCTCTTCGGAATCTTACGAATTTTTACGGATTTCCCTAGGGGTACCACTAGGGAAAATCACCAGAATCGAAAAATCATAAAAAGTGGTGAAATTTTGGATCCGAGTCCAATAATTCGGGAAAACTCGATTGGAATAGCTACTGGAAGCTTGCCGGTCACAACGTATTGAGAATTGGCCTCGTTGGAATTTTTACGGATTTCCCTAGGGGTACCACTAGGGAAAATCACCAGAATCGAAAAATCGTAAAAAGTGGTAAAATTTTGGATCCGATTCCAATAATTCAGGAAAACTCGATTGGAATAGCTACTGGAAGCTTACCGGTCACAACGCATCGATAATTGGCCTCGTCGGAATTTTTACGGATTTCCCTTGGGGTACCACTAGGGAAAATCACCAGAATCGAAAAATCGTAAAAAGTGGTGAAATTTTGGATCCGAGTCCAATAATTCGGGAAAACTCGATTAGAATAGTTACTGGAAGCTTGCCGGTCACAACGCATCGAGAATTGGTCTCGTCGGAATTTTTACGGATTTCCCTAGGGGTACCACTAGGGAAAATCACCAGAATCGAAAAATCGTAAAAAGTGGTGAAATTTTGGATCCGAGTCCAATAATTCGGGAAAACTCGATTGGAATAGCTACTGGAAGCTTGCCGGTCACAACGCATCGAGAATTGGCCTCGTCGGAATTTTTACGGATTTCCCTAGGGGTACCACTAGGAAAAATCACCAGAATCGAAAAATCGTAAAAAGTGGTTAAATTTTGGATCCAATTCCAATAATTCAGGAAAACTCGATTGGAATAGCTACTGGAAGCTTGCCGGTCACAACGAATTGAGAATTGGCCTCGTCGGAATTTTTACGGATTTCCCTAGGGGTACCACTAGGGAAAATCACCAGAATCGAAAAATCGTAAAAAGTGGTGATAATTTGGATCCGAGTCCAATAATTCGGGTAAACTCGATTGGAATAGTTACTGGAAACTTGCCGGTCACAACGCATCGAGAATTGGCCTCGTCGGAATTTTTACGGATTTCCCTAGGGGTACGACTAGGGAAAATCACCAGAATCGAAAAATCGTAAAAAGTGGTGAAATTTTGGATCCGAGTCCAATAATTCGGGAAACTCGATTGGAATAGCTACTGGAAGCTTGCCGGTCACAACGCATCGAGAATTGGCCTCGTCGGAATTTTTACGGATTTCCCTAGGGGTACCACTAGGAAAAATCACCAGAATCGAAAAATCGTAAAAAGTGGTTAAATTTTGGATCCGATTCCAATAATTCAGGAAAACTCGATTGGAATAGCTACTGGAAGCTTGCCGGTCACAACGAATTGAGAATTGGCCTCGTCGGAATTTTTACGGATTTCCCTAGGGGTACCACTAGGGAAAATCACCAGAATCGAAAAATCGTAAAAAGTGGTGATAATTTGGATCCGAGTCCAATAATTCGGGTAAACTCGATTGGAATAGTTACTGGAAACTTGCCGGTCACAACGCATCGAGAATTGGCCTCGTCGGAATTTTTACGGATTTCCCTAGGGGTACGACTAGGGAAAATCACCAGAATCGAAAAATCGTAAAAAGTGGTGAAATTTTGGATCCGAGTCCAATAATTCGGGAAACTCGATTGGAATAGCTACTGGAAGCTTGCCGGTCACAACGAATTGAGAATTGGCCTCGTTGGAATTTTTACGGATTTCCCTAGGGATACCACTAGGGAAAATCACCAGAATCGAAAAATCGTAAAAAGTGGAGAAATTTTGGATCCGAGTCCAATAATTCGGGAAAACTGGATTGGAATAGCTACTGGAAGCTTGCCGGTCACAACGCATCGAGAATTGGCCTCGTCGGAATTTTTACGGATTTCCCTAGGGGTACCACTAGGGAAAATCACCAGAATAGAAAAATCGTAAAAAGTGGTGAAATTTTTGATCCGAGTCCAATAATTCGGGAAAACTCGATTGGAATGGCTACTGGAAGATTTCCGGTCACAACGCATCGAGAATTGGCCTCGTCGGAATTTTTACTGATTTCCCTAGGGGTACCACTAGGGAAAATCACCAGAATCGAAAAATCTTAAAAAGTGGTGAAATTTTGGATCCGAGTCCAATAATTCGGGTAAACTCGATTGGAATAGCTACTGGAAGCTTGCCGGTCACAACGCATCGAGAATTGGCCTCGTCGGAATTTTTACGGATTTCCCTAGGGGTACCACTAGGGAAAATCACCAGAATCGAAAAATCGTAAAAAGTGGTGAAATTTTGGATCCGAGTCAAATAATTCGGGAAAACTCGATTGGAATAGCTACTGGAAGCTTGCCGGTCATAACGCATCGAGAAATGGTCTCGTCAGAATTTTTACGGATTTCCCTAGGGGTACCACTAGGGAAAATCACCAGAATCGAAAAATCGTAAAAAGTGGTGAAATTTTGGATCCGAGTCCAATAATTCGGGAAAACTCGATTGGAATAGCTACTGGATGCTTGCCGGTCACAACGCGTCGAGAATTGGCTTCGTCGAAATTTTTACGGATTTCCCTCGGGGTACTACTAGGGAAAATCACCAGAATCGAAAAATCGTAAAAAGTGGTGAAATTTTGGATCCGAGTCCAATAATTCGGGAAAACTCGATTGGAATAGCTACTGGAAGCTTGCCGGTCACAACGCATCGAGAATTGGCCTCGTCGGAATCTGACGAATTTTTACGGATTTCCCTAAGGGTACCACTACGGAAAATCATCAGAATCGAAAAATCGTAAAAAGTGGTGAAATTTTGGATCCGAGTCCAATAATTCGGGAAAACTCGATTGGAATAGCTACTGGAAGCTTGCCGGTTACAACGCATCGAGAATTGGCCTCGTCGGAATTTTTACGGATTTTCCTAGGGGTACCACTAGGGAAAATCACCAGAATCGAAAAATCATAAAAAGTGGTGAAATTTTGGATCCGAGTCCAATAATTCGGGAAAACTCGATTGGAATAGCTACTGGAAGCTTGGCGGTCACAACGCATCGAGAATTGTACTCGTCGGAATTTTTACGGATTTCCCTATGGGTACCACTAGGGAAAATCACCAGAATCGAAAAATCGTAAAAAGTGGTGAAATTTTGGATCCGAGTCCAATAATTCCGGAAAACTCGATTGGAGTAGGTACTGGAAGCTTGCCGGTCACAACGCATCGAGAATTGGCCTCGTCGGAATCTGACGAATTTTTACGGATTTTCCTAGGGGTACCCACTAGGGAAAATCGCCAGAATCGAAAAATCGTAAAAAGTGATAAAATTTTTGATCCGTGTCCAATAATTCGGGAAAACTCGATTGGAATAGTTACGGGAAGCTTGCCGGTCACAACGCATCGAGAATTGGCCTCGTTGGAATCTGACGAATTTTTACGGATTTCCCTAGGGGGTACCACTAGGGAAAATCACCAGAATCGAAAAATCGTAAAAAGTGGTGAAATTTTGGATCCGAGTCCAATAATTCAGGAAAACTCGATTGGAATAGCAACTGGAAGCTTGCCGGTCACAACGCATCGAGAATTGGCCTCGTCGGAATCTGACGAATTTTTACGGATTTTTCTAGGGGTACCACAAGGGAAAATCTCCAGAATCGAAAAATCGTAAAAAGTGGTGAAATTTTGGATCCGAGTCCAATAATTCGGGAAAACTCGATTGGAATAGCTACTGGAAGCTTGCCGATCACAACGCATCGAGAATTGGCCTCGTCGGAATCTGACGAATTTTTACGGATTTTCCTAGGGGTACCACAAGGGAAAATCTCCAAAATCGAAAAATCGTAAAAAGTGGTGAAATTTTGGATCCGAGTCCAATAATTCGGGAAAACTCGATTGGAATAGCAACTGGAAGCTTGCCGGTCACAACGCATCGAGAATTGGTCTCGTCGGAATCTGACGAATTTTTACGGATTTTCCTAGGGGTACCATTAGGGAAAATCACCAGAATCGAAAAATCGTAAAAAGTGGTGAAATTTTGGATCCGAGTCCAATAATTCGGGAAAACTCGATTGGAATAGCTACTGGAAGCTTGCCGGTCAGAACGCATCGAGAATTGGTCTCGTCGGAATTTTTACGGATTTCTCTAGGGGAACCACTAGGGAAAATCACAAGAATCGAAAAATCGTAAAAAGTGGTGAAATTTTGGATCCGAGTCCAATAATTCGGGAAAACTCGATTGGAATAGCTACTGGATGCTTGCCGGTCACAACGCGTCGAGAATTGGCTTCGTCGGAATTTTTACGGATTTCCCTCGGGGTACTACTAGGGAAAATCACCAGAATCGAAAAATCGTAAAAAGTGGTGAAATTTTGGATCCGAGTCCAATAATTCGGGAAAACTCGATTGGAATAGCTACTGGAAGCTTGCCGGTCACAACGCATCGAGAATTGGCCTCGTCGGAATCTGACGAATTTTTACGGATTTCCCTAAGGGTACCACTACGGAAAATCATCAGAATCGAAAAATCGTAAAAAGTGGTGAAATTTTGGATCCGAGTCCAATAATTCGGGAAAACTCGATTGGAATAGCTACTGGAAGCTTGCCGGTTACAACGCATCGAGAATTGGCCTCGTCGGAATTTTTACGGATTTCCCTAGGGGTACCACTAGGGAAAATCACCAGAATCGAAAATCATAAAAAGTGGTGAAATTTTGGATCCGAGTCCAATAATTCGGGAAAACTCGATTGGAATAGCTACTGGAAGCTTGGCGGTCACAACGCATCGAGAATTGACCTCGTCGGAATTTTTACGGATTTCCCTATGGGTACCACTAGGGAAAATCACCAGAATCGAAAAATCGTAAAAAGTGGTGAAATTTTGGATCCGAGTCCAATAATTCCGGAAAACTCGATTGGAGTAGGTACTGGAAGCTTGCCGGTCACAACGCATCGAGAATTGGCCTCGTCGGAATCTGACGAATTTTTACGGATATTCCTAGGGGTACCCACTAGGGAAAATCGCCAGAATCGAAAAATCGTAAAAAGTGATAAAATTTTTGATCCGTGTCCAATAATTCGTGAAAACTCGATTGGTATAGTTACGGGAAGCTTGCCGGTCACAACGCATCGAGAATTGGCCTCGTTGGAATCTGACGAATTTTTACGGATTTCCCTAGGGGGTACCACTAGGGAAAATCACCAGAATCGAAAAATCGTAAAAAGTGGTGAAATTTTGGATCCGAGTCCAATAATTCGGGAAAACTCGATTGGAATAGCAACTGGAAGCTTGCCGGTCACAACGCATCGAGAATTGGCCTCGTCGGAATCTGGCGAATTTTTACGGATTTTCCTAGGGGTACCACAAGGAAAAATCACCAGAATCGAAAAATCGTAAAAAGTGGTGAAATTTTGGATCCGAGTCCAATAATTCGGGAAAACTCGATTGGAATAGCAACTGGAAGCTTGCCGGTCACAACGCATCGAGAATTGGCCTCGTCGGAATCTGACGAATTTTTACGGATTTTCCTAGGGGTACCACAAGGGAAAATCTCCAAAATCGAAAAATCGTAAAAAGTGGTGAAATTTTGGATCCGAGTCCAATAATTCGGGAAAACTCGATTGGAATAGCTACTGGAAGCTTGCCGGTCACAACGCATCAAGAATTGGCCTCGTCGAAATTTTTACGGATTTTCCTAGGGGTACCACTAGGGAAAATCACCAGAATCGAAAAATCGTAAAAAGTGGTGAAATTTTGGATCCGAGTCCAATAATTCCGGAAAACTCGATTGGAATAGCTATTGGAAGCTTGCCGGTCACAACGCATCTAGAATTGGCCTCGTTGGAATCTGACGAATTTTTACGGATTTCCCTAGGGGTACCACTAGGGAAAATCACCAGAATCGAAAAATCGTAAAAAGTGGTGAAATTTTGGATCCGAGTCCAATAATTCGGGAAAACTCGATTGGAATAGCAACTGGAAGCTTGCCGGTCACAACGCATCGAGAATTGGCCTCGTCGGAATTTTTACGGATTTCCCTAGGGGTACCACTAGGGAAAATAACCAGAATCGAAAAATCGTAAAAAGTGGTGAAATTTTGGATCCGAGTCCAATAATTCGGGAAAACTCGATTGGAATAGCTACTGGAAGCTTGCCGGTCACAACCTGTCGAGAATTGGCCTCGTCGGAATCTGACGAATTTTTACGGATTTCCGTAGGGGTACCACTAGAGAAAATCACCAGAATCGAAAAATCGTAAAAAGTGGTGAAATTTTGGATCCGAGTCCAATAATTCGGGAAAACTCGATTGGAATAGCTACTGGAAGCTTGCCGGTCACAACGCGTCGAGAATTGGCCTCGTCGGAATTTTTACGGATTTCCCTAGTGGTACCACTAGGGAAAATCACCAGAATCGAAAAATCGTAAAAAGTGGTGAAATTTTGGATCCGAGTCCAATAATTCGGGAAAACTCGATTGGAATAGCTACTGGAAGCTTGCCGGTCACAACGCATCGAGAATTGCCCTCGTCGGAATTTTTACGGATTTCCCTAGGGGCACCACTAGGGAAAATCACCAGAATCGAAAAATCGTAAAAAGTGGTGAAATTTTTGATCCGAGTCCAATAATTCGGGAAAACTCGAATGGAATAGCTACTGGAAGCTTGCCGGTCACAACGCATCGAGAATTGGCCTCGTCGGAATTTCACCAATTTTTACGGATTTCCCTAGGGGTACCACTAGGGAAAATCACCAGAATCGAAAAATCGTGAAAAGTGGTGAAATTTTGGATCCGAGTCCAATAATTCGGCAAAAACTCGATTGGAATAGCTACTGGAAGCTTGCCGGTCACAACGCATCGAGAATTGGCCTCGTCGGAATCTGACGAATTTTTACGGATTTTCCTAGGGGTACCACTAGGGAAAATCACCAGAATCGAAAAATCGTAAAAAGTGGTGAAATTTTTGATCCGAGTGCAATAATTCGGGAAAACTCGATTGGAATAGCTACTGGAAGATTTCCGGTCACAACGCATCGAGAATTGGCCTCGTCGGAATCTGACGAATTTTTACGGATTTCCCTAAGGGTACCACTAGGGAAAATCACCAGAATCGAAAAATCGTAAAAGTGGTGAAATTTTTGATCCGAGTCCAATAATTCGGGAAAACTCGATTGGAATAGCTACTGGAAGCTTGCCGGTCACAATGCATCGAGAATTGGTCTCGTCGGAATTTTTATGGATTTCCCTAGGGGTACCACTAGGGAAAATCACCATAATCGAAAAATCGTAAAAAGTGGTGAAATTTTGGATCCGAGTCCAATAATTTGGGAAAACTCGATTGGAATAGCTACTGGAAGCAAACCGGTCACAACGCATCGAGAATTGGCCTCGTCGGAATTTTTACGGATTTTCCTAGGGGTACCACTAGGGAAAATCACCAGAATCGAAAAATCGTAAAAAGTGGTGAAATTTTGGATCCGAGTCCAATAATTCGGGAAGACTCGATTGGAATAGCTACTGGAAGCTTGCCGGTCACAACGCATCAAGAATTGGCCTCGTCGGAATCTGACGAATTTTTACGGATTTCCCTAGGGGTACCACTAGGGAAAATCACCAGAATCGAAAAATCGTAAAAAGTGGTGAAATTTTTGATCCGAGTCCAATAATTCTGGAAAACTCGATTGGAATAGCTACTGGAAGCAAACCGGTCACAACGCATCGAGAATTGGATTCGTCAAAATTTTTACGGATTTTCCTAAGGGTACCACTAGGGAAAATCACCAGAATTCAAAAATAGTAAAAAGTGGTAAAATTTTGGATCCGAGTCCAATAATTCAGGAAAACTCGATTGGAATAGCTACTGTAAGCTTGCCAGTCACAACGCATCGAGAATTGGCCTCGTCGGAATCTGACGAATTTTTACCGATTTCCCTAGGGGTACCACTAGGGAAAATCACCAGAATCGAAAAATCGTAAAAAGTGGTGAAATTTTTGATTCGAGTCCTATAATTCGGGAAAACTCGATCGGAATAGCTACTGGAAGCTTGCCGGTCACAACGCATCGAGAATTGGCCTCGTCGAAATTTTTACGGATTTCCCTAGGGGTACCACTAGGGAAAATCACCAGAATCGAAAAATCGTAAAAAGTGGTGAAATTTTGGATCCGAGTCCAATAATTCTGGAAGACTCGATTGGAATAGCTACTGGAAGCAAACCGGTCACAACGCATCGAGAATTGGCCTCGTCGAAATCTGACGAATTTTTACGGATTTCCCTAGGGGTACCACTAGGGAAAATCACCAGAATCGAAAAATCGTAAAAAGTGGTGAAATTTTTGATCCGAGTCCAATAATTCGGGAAAACTCGATTGGAATAGCTACTGGAAGCTTTCCGGTCACAACGCATCGAGAATTGGCCTCGTCGAAATCTGACGAATTTTTACGGATTTCCCTAGGGGTACCACTAGGGAAAATCACCAGAATCGAAAAATCGTAAAAAGTGGTGAAATTTTTGATCCGAGTCCAATAATTCGGGAAAGCTCGATTGGAATAGCTACTGGAAGCTTGCCGGTCACAACGCATCGAGAATTGGTCTCGTCGGAATTTTTACGGATTTTCCTACGGGTACCACTAGGGAAAATCACCAGAATCGAAAAATCGTAAAAAGTGGTGAAATTTTGGATCCGAGTCAAATAATTCGGGAAAACTCGATTGGAATAGCTACAGGAAGCTTGCCGGTCACAACGCGTCGAGAATTGGCTTCGTCAGAATTTTTACGGATTTCCCTAAGGGTACCACTAGGGAAAATCACCAGAATCGAAAAATCGTAAAAAGTGGTGAAATTTTGGATCCGAGTCCAATAATTCGGGAAAAATCGATTGGAATAGCTACTGGAAGCTTGCCGGTCACAACGCATCGAGAATTGGCCTCGTCGGAATCTGACGAATTTTTACGGATTTTACTAGGGGTACCACTAGGGAAAATCACCAGAATCGAAAAATCGTGAAAAGTGGTGAAATTTTGAATCCGAGTCCAATAATTCGGGAAAACTCGATTGGAATAGCTACTGGAAGCTTGCCGGTCACAACGCATCGATAATTGGCCTCGTCGAAATCTGACGGATTTCTCTAGGGGTACCACTTGGGAAAATCACCAGAATCGAAAAATCATAAAAAGTGGTGAAATTTTGGATCCGAGTCCAATAATTCGGAAAAACTCGATTGGAATAGCTACTGGAAGCTTGCCGGTCACAACGCATGGAGAATTGGCCTCATCGAAATTTTTACGGATTTCCCTAGGGGTACCACTAGGGAAAATCACCAGAATCGAAAAATCGTAAAAAGTGGTGAAATTTTTGATTCGAGTCCAATAATTCTGGAAAACTCGATTGGAATAGCTAGTGGAAGCAAACCGGTCAAAACGCATCGAGAATTGGCCTCGTCGGAATTTTTACGGATTTCCCTAGGGGTATCACTAGGGAAAATCACCAGAATCGAAAAATCGTAAAAAGTGGTGAAATTTTGGATCCGAGTCCAATAATTCCTGAAAACTCGATTGGAATAGCTACTGGAAGCTTGCCGGTCACAACACATCGAGAATTGGTCTCGTCGGAATTTTTACGGATTTCCCTAGGGGTACCACTAGGGAAAATCACCATAATCGAAAAATCGTAAAAGTGGTGAAATTTTGGATCCGAGTCCAATAATTCGGGAAAAATCGATTGGAATAGCTACTGGAAGCTTGCCGGTCACAACGCATCGAGAATTGGTCTCGTCGGAATATTTACGGATTTCCCTAGGGGTACCACTAGGGAAAATCACAAGCATCGAAAAATCGTAAAAAGTGGTGAAATTTTGGATCCGAGTCCAATAATTCCGGAAAACTTGATTGGAATAGCTACTGGAAGCTTGCCGGTCACAACGCATCGAGAATTGGCCTCGTCGGAATTTTTACGGATTTCCCTAGGGGTACCACTAGGGAAAATCACCAGAATCGAAAAATCGTAAAAAGTGGTAAAATTTTGGATCCGAGTCTAATAATTCGGGAAAACTCAATTGGAATAGCTACTGGAAGCTTACCGGTCACAACGCGTCGAGAATTGGCCTCGTCGGAATTTTTACGGATTTCCCTAGGGGTACCACTAGGAAAAATCATCAGAATCGAAAAATTGTAAAAAGTGGTGAAATTTTTGATCTGAGTCCAATAATTCGGGAAAACTCGATTGGAATAGCTACTGGAAGCTTGCCGGTCACAACGCGTCGAGAATTGGCCTCGTCGGAATTTTTACGGATTTCCCTAGGGGTACCACTAGGGAAAATCACCAGAATCGAAAAATCGTAAAAAGTGGTAAAATTTTGGATCCGAGTCCAATAATTCGGGAAAACTCAATTGGAATAGCTACTGGAAGCTTGCCGGTCACAACGCATCGAGAATTTGCCTCGTCGGAATCTGACGAATTTTTACGGATTTCCCTAGGGGTACCACTAGGGAAAATTACCAGAATCGAAAAATCGTAAAAAGTGGTGAAATTTTGGATCCGAGTCCAATAATTCGGGAAAACTCGATTGGAATAGCTACTGGAAGCTTTCCGGTCACAACGCGTCGAGAATTGGCCTCGTCGAAATTTTTACGGATTTTCCTAGGGGTACCACTAGGGAAAATCACCAGAATCGAAAAATCGTAAAAAGTGGTGAAATTTTGGATCCGAGTCCAATAATTCGGGAAAAATCGATTGGAATAGCTACTGGAAGCTTGCCGGTCACAACGCATCGAGAATTGGTCTCGTCGGAATTTTTATGGATTTCCTTAGGGGTACCACTAGGGAAAATCACCAGCATCGAAAAATCGTAAAAAGTGGTAAAATTTTGGATCCGAGTCCAATAATTCGGGAAAACTCGATTGGAATAGCTACTGGAAGCTTGCCGGTCACAACGCATCGAGAATTTGCCTCGTCGGAATCTGACGAATTTTTACGGATTTCCCTAGGGGTACCACTAGGGAAAATCACCAGAATCGAAAAATCGTAAAAAGTGGTGAAATTTTGGATCCGAGTCCAATAATTCCGGAAAACTAGATTGGAATAGCTACTGGAAGCTTGTCGGTCACAACACATCGAGAATTGGTCTCGTCGGAATTTTTACGGATTTCCCTAGGGGTACCACTAGGGAAAATCACCAGCATTGAAAAATCGTAAAAAGTGGTGAAATTTTGGATCCGAGTCCAATAATTCGGGAAAAATCGATTGGAATAGCTACTGGAAGCTTGCCGGTCACAACGCATCGAGAATTGGTCTCGTCGGAATTTTTACGGATTTCCCTAGGGGTACCACTAGGGAAAATCACCAGCATCGAAAAATCGTAAAAAGTGGTGAAATTTTGGATCCGAGTCCAATAATTCCGGAAAACTTGATTGGAATAGCTACTGGAAGCTTGCCGGTCACAACGCAATGAGAATTGGCCTCGTCGGAATTTTTACGGATTTCCCTAGGGGTACCACTAGGGAAAATCACCAGAATCGAAAAATCGTAAAAAGTGGTGAAATTTTGGATTCGAGTCCAATAATTCGGGAAAACTCAATTGGAATAGCTACTGGAAGCTTACCGGTCACAACGCGTCGAGAATTGGCCTCGTCGGAATTTTTACGGATTTCCCTAGGGGTACCACTAGGAAAAATCACTAGAATCGAAAAATTGTAAAAAGTGGTGAAATTTTTGATCCGAGTCCAATAATTCGGAAAAACTCGATTGGAATAGCTACTGGAAGCTTGCCGGTCACAACGCGTCGAGAATTGGGCTCGTCGGAATTTTTACGGATTTCCCTAGGGGTACCACTAGGGAAAATCACCAGAATCGAAAATCGTAAAAAGTGGTAAAATTTTGGATCCGAGTCCAATAATTCGGGAAAACTCGATTGGAATAGCTACTGGAAGCTTGCCGGTCACAACGCATCGAGAATTTGCCTCGTCGGAATCTGACGAATTTTTACGGATTTCCCCAGGGGTACCACTAGGGAAAATTACCAGAATCGAAAAATCGTAAAAAGTGGTGAAATTTTGGATCCGAGTCCAATAATTCGGGAAAACTCGATTGGAATAGCTACTGGAAGCTTTTCGGTCACAACGCACTGAGAATTGGCCTCGTCGAAATTTTTACGGATTTTCCTAGGGGTACCACTAGGGAAAATCACCAGAATCGAAAAATCGTAAAAAGTGGTGAAATTTTGGATCCGAGTACAATAATTCTGAAAAACTCGATTGGAATAGCTAATGGAAGCAAACCGGTCACAACGCATCGAGAATTGGCCTCGTCGGAATTTTTACGGATTTCCCAAGGGGTACCACTAGGGAAAATCACCAGAATCGAAAAATCGTAAAAAGTGCTGAAATTTTGGATCCGAGTCCAATAATTCGGGAAACTCGATTGGAATAGCTACTGGAAGCTTGCCGGTCACAACGCGTCGAGAATTGGCCTCGTCGGAATTTTTACGGATTTTCCTAGGGGTACTTCTAGGGAAAATCACCAGAATCGAAAAATCGTAAAAAGTGGTGAAATTTTGGATCCGAGTCCAATAATTCGGGAAAACTCGATTGGAATAGCTACTGGAAGCTTGCCGGTCACAACGCATCGAGAATTGGCCTCGTCGGAATCTGACGAATTTTTACGGATTTCCTAGGGGTACCACTAGCGAAAATCACCAGAATCGAAAAATCGTAAAAAGTGGTGAAATTTTTGATCCGAGTCCAATAATTCGGGAAAACTCGATTGGAATAGCTACTGGAAGCTTGCCGGTCACAACGCATCGAGAATTGGCCTCGTCGGAATCTGACGAATTTTTACGGATTTTCCTAGGGGTACCACTAGGGAAAATCACCAGAATCGAAAAATCGTAAAAAGTGATGAAATTTTGGATCCGAGTCCAATAATTCGGTAAAACTAGATTGGAATATCTAATGGAAGCTTGCCGGTCACAACGTGTCGAGAATTGGCCTTGTCGGAATTTTTACGGATTTTCTTAGGGGTATCACTAGGGAAAATCACCAGAATCGAAAAATCGTAAAAAGTGGTGAAATTTTGGATCTGAGTCCAATAATTTGGGAAAACTCAATTGGAATAGCTACTTGAAGCTTGCCGGTCAAAACGCATCGAGAATTGGCCTCGTCGGAATCTGACGAATTTTTACGGATTTCCCTAGGGGTACCACCAAGGAAAATCACCAGAATTAAAAAATCGTGAAAAGTGGTGAAATTTTGGATCCGAGTCCAATAATTCGGGAAAACTCGATTGGAATAGCTACTGGAAGCTTGCCGGTGACAACGCATCGAGAATTGGCCTTATCGGAATCTGACGAATTTTTACGGATTTTCCTAGGGGTACCACTAGGGAAAATCACCAGAATCGAAAAATCGTAAAAAGTGGTGAAATTTTTTATCCGAGTCCAATAATTCGGGAAAACTCAATTGGAATAGCTACTGGAAGCTTGCCGGTCACAACGCATCGAGAATTGGCCTCGTCGAAATTTTTACGGATTTCCCTAGGGGTACCACTAGGGAAAATCACCAGCATCGAAAAATCGTAAAAAGTGGTGAAATTTTGGATCCGAGTCCAATAATTCCGGAAAACTTGATTGGAATAGCTACTGGAAGCTTGCCGGTCACAACGCAACGAGAATTGGCCTCGTCGGAATTTTTACGGATTTCCCTAGGGGTACCACTAGGGAAAATCACCAGAATCGAAAAATCGTAAAAAGTGGTGAAATTTTGGATCCGAGTCCAATAATTCGGGAAAACTCGATTGGAATAGCTACTGGAAGCTTTCCGGTCACAACGCACTGAGAATTTGGACTCGTCGAAATTTTTACGGATTTTCCTAGGGGTACCACTAGGGAAAATCACCAGAATCGAAAAATCGTAAAAAGTGGTGAAATTTTGGATCCGAGTCCAATAATTCTGAAACCCTCGATTGGAATAGATAATGGAAGCAAACCGGTCACAACGCATCGAGAATTGGCCTCGTCGGAATTTTTACGGATTTCCCAAGGGGTACCACTAGGAAAAATCACCAGAATCGAAAAATCGTAAAAAGTGCTGAAATTTTGGATCCGAGTCCAATAATTCGGGAAACTCGATTGGAATAGCTACTGGAAGCTTGCCGGTTACAACGCGTCGAGAATTGGCCTCGTCGGAATTTTTACGGATTTTCCTAGGGGTACTTCTAGGGAAAATCACTAGAATCGAAAAATCGTAAAAAGTGGTTAAATTTTTGATCCGAGTCCAATAATTCGGGAAAACTCGATTGGAATAGCTACTGGAAGCTTGTCGGTCACAACGCATCGAGAATTGGCCTCGTCGGAATCTGACGAATTTTTACGGATTTCCTAGGGGTACCACTAGGGAAAATCACCAGAATCGAAAAATCGTAAAAAGTGGTGAAATTTTTGATTCGAGTCCAATAATTCGGGAAAACTCGATTGGAATAGCTACTGGAAGCTTGCCGATCACAACGCATCGAGAATTGGCCTCGTCGGAATCTGACGAATTTTTACGGATTTTCCTAGGGGTACCACTAGGGAAAATCACCAGAATCGAAAAATCGTAAAAAGTGATGAAATTTTGGATCCGAGTCCAATAATTCGGGAAAACTAGATTGGAATATCTAATGGAAGCTTGTCGGTCACAACGTGTCGAGAATTGGCCTTGTCGGAATTTTTACGGATTTTCTTAGGGGTATCACTAGGGAAAATCACCAGAATCGAAAAATCGTAAAAAGTGGTGAAATTTTGGATCTGAGTCCAATAATTTGGGAAAACTCAATTGGAATAGCTACTTGAAGCTTGCCGGTCAAAACGCATCGAGAATTGGCCTCGTCGGAATCTGACGAATTTTTACGGATTTCCCTAGGGGTACCACCAAGGAAAATCACCAGAATTAAAAAATCGTGAAAAGTGGTAAAATTTTGGATCCGAGTCCAATAATTCGGGAAAACTCGATTGGAATAGCTACTGGAAGCTTGCCGGTCATAACGCATCGAGAATTTGCCTCGTCGGAATCTGACAAATTTTTACGGATTTCCCTAGGGGTACCACTAGGGAAAATTACCAGAATCGAAAAATCGTAAAAAGTGGTGAAATTTTGGATCCGAGTCCAATAATTCGGGAAAACTCGATTGGAATAGCTACTGGAAGCTTGCCGGTCACAACGCGTCGAGAATTGGCCTCGTCGGAATTTTTACGGATTTTCCTAGGGGTACCACTAGGGAAAATCACCAGAATCGAAAAATCGTAAAAAGTGGTGAAATTTTGGATCCGAGTCCAATAATTCGGGAAAAATCGATTGGAATAGCTACTGGAAGCTTGCCGGTCACAACGCATCGAGAATTGGTCTCGTCGGAATTTTTACGGATTTCCCTAGGGGTACCACTAGGGAAAATCACCAGCATTGAAAAATCGTAAAAAGTGGTAAAATTTTGGATTCGAGTCCAATAATTCGGGAAAACTCGATTGGAATAGCTACTGGAAGCTTGCCGGTCACAACGCATCGAGAATTTGTCTCGTCGGAATCTGACGAATTTTTACGGATTTCCCCAGGGGTACCACTAGGAAAAATTACCAGAATCGAAAAATCGTAAAAAGTGGTGAAATTTTGGATCCGAGTCCAATAATTCGGGAAAACTCGATTGGAATAGCTACTGGAAGCTTTCCGGTCACAACGCACTGAGAATTGGCCTCGTCGAAATTTTTACGGATTTTCCTAGGGGTACCACTAGGGAAAATCACCAGAATCGAAAAATCGTAAAAAGTGGTGAAATTTTTGATCCGAGTCCAATAATTCTGAAAAACTCGATTGGAATAGCTAATGGAAGCAAACCGGTCACAACGCATCGAGAATTGGCCTCGTCGGAATTTTTACGGATTTCCCAAGGGGTACCACTAGGGAAAATCACCAGAATCGAAAAATCGTAAAAAGTGCTGAAATTTTGGATCCGAGTCCAATAATTCGGGAAACTCGATTGGAATAGCTACTGGAAGCTTGCCGGTCACAACGCGTCGAGAATTGGCTCGTCGGAATTTTTACGGATTTTCCTAGGGGTACTTCTAGGGAAAATCACCAGAATCGAAAAATCGTAAAAAGTGGTGAAATTTTTTATCCGAGTCCAATAATTCGGGAAAACTCGATTGGAATAGCTACTGGAAGCTTGCCGGTCACAACGCATCGAGAATTGGCCTCGTTGGAATCTGACGAATTTTTACGGATTTCCTAGGGGTACCACTAGGGAAAATCACCAGAATCGAAAAATCGTAAAAAGTGGTGAAATTTTTGATCCGAGTCCAATAATTCGGGAAAACTCGATTGGAATAGCTACTGGAAGCTTGCCGGTCACAACGCATCGAGAATTGGCCTCGTCGGAATCTGACGAATTTTTACGGATTTTCCTAGGGGTACCACTAGGGAAAATCACCAGAATCGAAAAATCGTAAAAAGTGATGAAATTTTGGATCCGAGTCCAATAATTCGGGAAAACTAGATTGGAATATCTAATGGAAGCTTGTCGGTCACAACGTGTCGAGAATTGGCCTTGTCGGAATTTTTACGGATTTTCTTAGGGATACCACTAGGGAAAATCACCAGAATCGAAAAATCGTAAAAAGTGGTGAAATTTTGGATCTGAGTCCAATAATTCGGGAAAACTCGATTGGAATAGCTACTTGAAGCTTGCCGGTCAAAACGCATCGAGAATTGGCCTCGTCGGAATCTGACGAATTTTTACGGATTTCCCTAGGGGTACCACTAGGGAAAATCACCAGAATCGAAAAATCGTAAAAAGTGGTGAAATTTTGGATCCGAGTCCAATAATTCCGGAAAACTCGATTGGAATAGCTACTGGAAGCTTGCCGGTCACAACACATCGAGAATTGGTCTCGTCGGAATTTTTACGGATTTCCATAGGGGTACCACTAGGGAAAATCACCAGAATCGAAAAATCGTAAAAAGTGGTGAAATTTTGGATCCGAGTCCAATAATTCGGGAAAAATCGATTGGCATAGCTACTGGAAGCTTGCCGGTCACAACGCATCGAGAATTGGTCTCGTCGGAATTTTTACGGATTTCCCTAGGGGTACCACTAGGGAAAATTACCAGCATCGAAAAATCGTAAAAAGTGGTGAAATTCCGGAAAACTTGATTGGAATAGCTACTGGAAGCTTGCCGGTCACAACGCAACGAGAATTGGCCACGTCGGAATTTTTACGGATTTCCCTAGGGGTACCACTAGGGAAAATCACCAGAATCGAAAAATCGTAAAAAGTGGTGAAATTTTAGATCCGAGTCCAATAATTCGGGAAAACTCAATTGGAATAGCTGATGGAAGCTTACCGGTCACAACGCGTCGAGAATTGGCCTCGTCGGAATTTTTACGGATTTCCCTAGGGGTACCACTAGGAAAAATCACTATAATCGAAAAATTGTAAAAAGTGGTGAAATTTTTGATCCGAGTCCAATAATTCGGAAAAACTCGATTGGAATAGCTACTGGAAGCTTGCCGGTCACAACGCGTCGAGAATTGGCCTCGTCGGAATTTTTACGGATTTCCCTAGGGGTACCACTAGGGAAAATCACCAGAATCGAAAAATCGTAAAAAGTGGTAAAATTTTGGATCCGAGTCCAATAATTCGGGAAAACTCGATTGGAATAGCTACTGGAAGCTTGCCGGTCACAACGCATCGAGAATTTGTCTCGTCGGAATCTGACGAATTTTTACGGATTTCCCCAGGGGTACCACTAGGGAAAATTACCAGAATCGAAAAATCGTAAAAAGTGGTGAAATTTTGGATCCGAGTCCAATAATTCGGGAAACTCGATTGGAATAGCTACTGGAAGCTTGCCGGTCACAACGCGTCGAGAATTGGCTCGTCGGAATTTTTACGGATTTTCCTAGGGGTACTTCTAGGGAAAATCACCAGAATCGAAAAATCGTAAAAAGTGGTGAAATTTTTTATCCGAGTCCAATAATTCGGGAAAACTCGATTGGAATAGCTACTGGAAGCTTGCCGGTCACAACGCATCGAGAATTGGCCTCGTTGGAATCTGACGAATTTTTACGGATTTCCTAGGGGTACCACTAGGGAAAATCACCAGAATCGAAAAATCGTAAAAAGTGGTGAAATTTTTGATCCGAGTCCAATAATTCGGGAAAACTCGATTGGAATAGCTACTGGAAGCTTGCCGGTCACAACGCATCGAGAATTGGCCTCGTCGGAATCTGACGAATTTTTACGGATTTTCCTAGGGGTACCACTAGGGAAAATCACCAGAATCGAAAAATCGTAAAAAGTGATGAAATTTTGGATCCGAGTCCAATAATTCGGGAAAACTAGATTGGAATATCTAATGGAAGCTTGTCGGTCACAACGTGTCGAGAATTGGCCTTGTCGGAATTTTTACGGATTTTCTTAGGGATACCACTAGGGAAAATCACCAGAATCGAAAAATCGTAAAAAGTGGTGAAATTTTGGATCTGAGTCCAATAATTCGGGAAAACTCGATTGGAATAGCTACTTGAAGCTTGCCGGTCAAAACGCATCGAGAATTGGCCTCGTCGGAATCTGACGAATTTTTACGGATTTCCCTAGGGGTACCACTAGGGAAAATCACCAGAATCGAAAAATCGTAAAAAGTGGTGAAATTTTGGATCCGAGTCCAATAATTCCGGAAAACTCGATTGGAATAGCTACTGGAAGCTTGCCGGTCACAACACATCGAGAATTGGTCTCGTCGGAATTTTTACGGATTTCCCTAGGGGTACCACTAGGGAAAATCACCAGAATCGAAAAATCGTAAAAAGTGGTGAAATTTTGGATCCGAGTCCAATAATTCGGGAAAAATCGATTGGCATAGCTACTGGAAGCTTGCCGGTCACAACGCATCGAGAATTGGTCTCGTCGGAATTTTTACGGATTTCCCTAGGGGTACCACTAGGGAAAATTACCAGCATCGAAAAATCGTAAAAAGTGGTGAAATTCCGGAAAACTTGATTGGAATAGCTACTGGAAGCTTGCCGGTCACAACGCAACGAGAATTGGCCACGTCGGAATTTTTACGGATTTCCCTAGGGGTACCACTAGGGAAAATCACCAGAATCGAAAAATCGTAAAAAGTGGTGAAATTTTAGATCCGAGTCCAATAATTCGGGAAAACTCAATTGGAATAGCTACTGGAAGCTTACCGGTCACAACGCGTCGAGAATTGGCCTCGTCGGAATTTTTACGGATTTCCATAGGGGTACCACTAGGAAAAATCACTAGAATCGAAAAATTGTAAAAAGTGGTGAAATTTTTGATCCGAGTCCAATAATTTGGAAAAACTCGATTGGAATAGCTACTGGAAGCTTGCCGGTCACAACGCGTCGAGAATTGGCCTCGTCGGAATTTTTACGGATTTCCCTAGGGGTACCACTAGGGAAAATCACCAGAATCGAAAAATCGTAAAAAGTGGTAAAATTTTGGATCCGAGTCCAATAATTCGGGAAAACTCGATTGGAATAGCTACTGGAAGCTTGCCGGTCACAACGCATCGAGAATTTGTCTCGTCGGAATCTGACGAATTTTTACGGATTTCCCCAGGGGTACCACTAGGGAAAATTACCAGAATCGAAAAATCGTAAAAAGTGGTGAAATTTTGGATTCGAGTCCAATAATTCGGGAAAACTCGATTGGAATAGCTACTGGAAGCTTTCCGGTCACAACGCACTGAGAATTGGCCTCGTCGAAATTTTTACGGATTTTCCTAGGGGTACCACTAGGGAAAATCACCAGAATCGAAAAATCGTAAAAAGTGGTGAAATTTTGGATTCGAGTCCAATAATTCTGAAAAACTCGATTGGAATAGCTAATGGAAGCAAACCGGTCACAACGCATCGAGAATTGGCCTCGTCGGAATTTTTACGGATTTCCCAAGGGGTACCACTAGGGAAAATCACCAGAATCGAAAAATCGTAAAAAGTGCTGAAATTTTGGATCCGAGTCCAATAATTCGGGAAACTCGATTGGAATAGCTACTGAAAGCTTTCCAGTCACAACGCACTGAGAATTGGCCTCGTCGAAATTTTTACGGATTTTTCTAGGGGTACCACTAGGGAAAATCACCAGAATCGAAAAATCGTAAAAAGTGGTGAAATTTTGGATCCGAGTCCAATAATTCTGAAAAACTCGATTGGAATAGCTAATGGAAGCAAAGCGGTCACAACGCATCGAGAATTGGCCTCGTCGGAATTTTTACGGATTTCCCAAGGGGTACCACTAGGAAAAATCACCAGAATCGAAAAATCGTAAAAAGTGCTGAAATTTTGGATCCGAGTCCAATAATTCGGGAAACTCGATTGGAATAGCTACTGGAAGCTTGCCGGTCACAACGCGTCGAGAATTGGCCTCGTCGGAATTTTTACGGATTTTCCTAGGGGTACTTCTAGGGAAAATCACCAGAATCGAAAAATCGTAAAAAGTGGTGAAATTTTTGATCCGAGTCCAATAATTCGGGAAAACTCGATTGGAATAGCTACTGGAAGCTTGCCGGTCACAACGCATCGAGAATTGGCCTCGTCGGAATCTGACGAACTTTTACGGATTTCCTAGGGGTACCACTAGCGAAAATCACCAGAATCGAAAAATCGTAAAAAGTGGTGAAATTTTTGATCCGAGTCCAATAATTCGGGAAAACTCGATTGGAATAGCTACTGGAAGCTTGCCGGTCACAACGCATCGAGAATTGGCCTCGTCGGAATCTGACGAATTTTTACGGATTTTCCTAGGGGTACCACTAGGGAAAATCACCAGAATCGAAAAATCGTAAAAAGTGATGAAATTTTGGATCCGAGTCCAATAATTCGGGAAAACTAGATTGGAATATCTAATGGAAGCTTGCCGGTCACAACGTGTCTAGAATTGGCCTTGTCGGAATTTTTACGGATTTTCTTAGGGGTACCACTAGGGAAAATCACCAGAATCGAAAAATCGTAAAAAGTGGTGAAATTTTGGATCTGAGTCCAATAATTCGGGAAAACTCGATTGGAATAGCTACTTGAAGCTTGCCGGTCAAAACGCATCGAGAATTGGCCTCGTCGGAATCTGACGAATTTTTACGGATTTCCCTAGGGGTACCACCAAGGAAAATCACCAGAATTAAAAAATCGTGAAAAGTGGTGAAATTTTGGATCCGAGTCCAATAATTCGGGAAAACTCGATTGGAATAGCTACTGGAAGCTTGCCGGTGACAACGCATCGAGAATTGGCCTCATCGGAATCTGACGAATTTTTACGGATTTTCCTAGGGGTACCACTAGGGAAAATCACCAGAATCGAAAAATCGTAAAAACTGGTGAAATTTTTTATCCGAGTCCAATAATTCGGGAAAACTCGATTGGAATAGCTACTGGAAGCTTGCCGGTCACAACGCATCGAGAATTGGCCTCGTCGAAATTTTTACGGATTTCCCGAGGGGTACCACTAGGGAAAATCACCAGCATCGAAAAATCGTAAAAAGTGGTGAAATTTTGGATCCGAGTCCAATAATTCGGGAAAACTCGATTGGAATAGCTACTGGAAGCTTTCCGGTCACAACGCACTGAGAATTGGACTCGTCGAAATTTTTACGGATTTTCCTAGGGGTACCACTAGGGAAAATCACCAGAATCGAAAAATCGTAAAAAGTGGTGAAATTTTGGATCCGAGTCCAATAATTCTGAAACACTCGATTGGAATAGCTAATGGAAGCAAACCGGTCACAACGCATCGAGAATTGGCCTCGTCGGAATTTTTACGGATTTCCCAAGGGGTACCACTAGGGAAAATCACCAGAATCGAAAAATCGTAAAAAGTGCTGAAATTTTGGATCCGAGTCCAATAATTCGGGAAACTCGATTGGAATAGCTACTGGAAGCTTTCCGGTCACAACGCACTGAGAATTGGCCTCGTCGAAATTTTTACGGATTTTCCTAGGGGTACCACTAGGGAAAATCACCAGAATCGAAAAATCGTAAAAAGTGGTAAAATTTTGGATCCGAGTCCAATAATTCTGAAAAACACGATTGGAATAGCTAATGGAAGCAAACCGGTCACAACGCATCGAGAATTGGCCTCGTCGGAATTTTTACGGATTTCCCAAGGGGTACCACTAGGAAAAATCACCAGAATCGAAAAATCGTAAAAAGTGCTGAAATTTTGGATCCGAGTCCAATAATTCGGGAAACTCGATTGGAATAGCTACTGGAAGCTTGCCGGTCACAACGCGTCGAGAATTGGCCTCGTCGGAATTTTTACGGATTTTCCTAGGGGTACTTCTAGGGAAAATCACCAGAATCGAAAAATCGTAAAAAGTGGTGAAATTTTTGATCCGAGTCCAATAATTCGGGAAAACTCGATTGGAATAGCTACTGGAAGCTTGCCGGTCACAACGCATCGAGAATTGGCCTCGTCGGAATCTGACGAACTTTTACGGATTTCCTAGGGGTACCACTAGCGAAAATCACCAGAATCGAAAAATCGTAAAAAGTGGTGAAATTTTTGATCCGAGTCCAATAATTCGGGAAAACTCGATTGGAATAGCTACTGGAAGCTTGCCGGTCACAACGCATCGAGAATTGGCCTCGTCGGAATCTGACGAATTTTTACGGATTTTCCTAGGGGTACCACTAGGGAAAATCACCAGAATCGAAAAATCGTAAAAAGTGATGAAATTTTGGATCTGAGTCCAATAATTCGGGAAAACTAGATTGGAATATCTAATGGAAGCTTGCCGGTCACAACGTGTCTAGAATTGGCCTTGTCGGAATTTTTACGGATTTTCTTAGGGGTACCACTAGGGAAAATCACCAGAATCGAAAAATCGTAAAAAGTGGTGAAATTTTGGATCTGAGTCCAATAATTCGGGAAAACTCGATTGGAATAGCTACTTGAAGCTTGCCGGTCAAAACGCATCGAGAATTGGCCTCGTCGGAATCTGACGAATTTTTACGGATTTCCCTAGGGGTACCACCAAGGAAAATCACCAGAATTAAAAAATCGTGAAAAGTGGTGAAATTTTGGATCCGAGTCCAATAATTCGAGAAAATTCGATTGGAATAGCTACTGGAAGCTTGCCGGTGACAACGCATCGAGAATTGGCCTCATCGGAATCTGACGAATTTTTACGGATTTTCCTAGGGGTACCACTAGGGAAAATCACCAGAATCGAAAAATCGTAAAAAGTGGTGAAATTTTTTATCCGAGTCCAATAATTCGGGAAAACTCGATTGGAATAGCTACTGGAAGCTTGCCGGTCACAACGCATCGAGAATTGGCCTCGTCGAAATTTTTACGGATTTCCCTAGGGGTACCACTAGGGAAAATCACCAGCATCGAAAAATCGTAAAAAGTGGTGAAATTTTGGATCCGAGTCCAATAATTCGGGAAAACTCGATTGGAATAGCTACTGGAAGCTTTCCGGTCACAACGCACTGAGAATTGGACTCGTCGAAATTTTTACGGATTTTCCTAGGGGTACCACTAGGGAAAATCACCAGAATCGAAAAATCGTAAAAAGTGGTGAAATTTTGGATCCGAGTCCAATAATTCTGAAACACTCGATTGGAATAGCTAATGGAAGCAAACCGGTCACAACGCATCGAGAATTGGCCTCGTCGGAATTTTTACGGATTTCCCAAGGGGTACCACTAGGGAAAATCACCAGAATCGAAAAATCGTAAAAAGTGCTGAAATTTTGGATCCGAGTCCAATAATTCGGGAAACTCGATTGGAATAGCTACTGGAAGCTTTCCGGTCACAACGCACTGAGAATTGGCCTCGTCGAAATTTTTACGGATTTTCCTAGGGGTACCACTAGGGAAAATCACCAGAATCGAAAAATCGTAAAAAGTGGTGAAATTTTGGATCCGAGTCCAATAATTCTGAAAAACACGATTGGAATAGCTAATGGAAGCAAACCGGTCACAACGCATCGAGAATTGGCCTCGTCGGAATTTTTACGGATTTCCCAAGGGGTACCACTAGGAAAAATCACCAGAATCGAAAAATCGTAAAAAGTGCTGAAATTTTGGATCCGAGTCCAATAATTCGGGAAACTCGATTGGAATAGCTACTGGAAGCTTGCCGGTCACAACGCGTCGAGAATTGGCCTCGTCGGAATTTTTACGGATTTTCCTAGGGGTACTTCTAGGGAAAATCACCAGAATCGAAAAATCGTAAAAAGTGGTGAAATTTTTGATCCGAGTCCAATAATTCGGGAAAACTCGATTGGAATAGCTACTGGAAGCTTGCCGGTCACAACGCATCGAGAATTGGCCTCGTCGGAATCTGACGAACTTTTACGGATTTCCTAGGGGTACCACTAGCGAAAATCACCAGAATCGAAAAATCGTAAAAAGTGGTGAAATTTTTGATCCGAGTCCAATAATTCGGGAAAACTCGATTGGAATAGCTACTGGAAGCTTGCCGGTCACAACGCATCGAGAATTGGCCTCGTCGGAATCTGACGAATTTTTACGGATTTTCCTAGGGGTACCACTAGGGAAAATCACCAGAATCGAAAAATCGTAAAAAGTGATGAAATTTTGGATCTGAGTCCAATAATTCGGGAAAACTAGATTGGAATATCTAATGGAAGCTTGCCGGTCACAACGTGTCTAGAATTGGCCTTGTCGGAATTTTTACGGATTTTCTTAGGGGTACCACTAGGGAAAATCACCAGAATCGAAAAATCGTAAAAAGTGGTGAAATTTTGGATCTGAGTCCAATAATTCGGGAAAACTCGATTGGAATAGCTACTTGAAGCTTGCCGGTCAAAACGCATCGAGAATTGGCCTCGTCGGAATCTGACGAATTTTTACGGATTTCCCTAGGGGTACCACCAAGGAAAATCACCAGAATTAAAAAATCGTGAAAAGTGGTGAAATTTTGGATCCGAGTCCAATAATTCGGGAAAACTCGATTGGAATAGCTACTGGAAGCTTGCCGGTGACAACGCATCGAGAATTGGCCTCATCGGAATCTGACGAATTTTTACGGATTTTCCTAGGGGTACCACTAGGGAAAATCACCAGAATCGAAAAATCGTAAAAAGTGGTGAAATTTTTTATCCGAGTCCAATAATTCGGGAAAACTCGATTGGAATAGCTACTGGAAGCTTGCCGGTCACAACGCATCGAGAATTGGCCTCGTCGAAATTTTTACGGATTTCCCTAGGGGTACCACTAGGGAAAATCACCAGCATCGAAAAATCGTAAAAAGTGGTGAAATTTTGGATCCGAGTCCAATAATTCGGGAAAACTCGATTGGAATAGCTACTGGAAGCTTTCCGGTCACAACGCACTGAGAATTGGACTCGTCGAAATTTTTACGGATTTTCCTAGGGGTACCACTAGGGAAAATCACCAGAATCGAAAAATCGTAAAAAGTGGTGAAATTTTGGATCCGAGTCCAATAATTCTGAAACACTCGATTGGAATAGCTAATGGAAGCAAACCGGTCACAACGCATCGAGAATTGGCCTCGTCGGAATTTTTACGGATTTCCCAAGGGGTACCACTAGGGAAAATCACCAGAATCGAAAAATCGTAAAAAGTGCTGAAATTTTGGATCCGAGTCCAATAATTCGGGAAACTCGATTGGAATAGCTACTGGAAGCTTGCCGGTTACAACGCGTCGAGAATTGGCCTCGTCGGAATTTTTACGGATTTTCCTAGGGGTACTTCTAGGGAAAATCACCAGAATCGAAAAATCGTAAAAAGTGGTGAAATTTTTGATCCGAGTCCAATAATTCGGGAAAACTCGATTGGAATAGCTACTGGAAGCTTGCCGATCACAACGCATCGAGAATTGGCCTCGTCGGAATCTGACGAATTTTTACGGATTTTCCTAGGGGTACCACTAGGGAAAATCACCAGAATCGAAAAATCGTAAAAAGTGATGAAATTTTGGATCCGAGTCCAATAATTCGGGAAAACTAGATTGGAATATCTAATGGAAGCTTGCCGGTCACAACGTGTCGAGAATTGGCCTTGTCGGAATTTTTACGTATTTTCTTAGGGGTACCACTAGGGAAAATTACCAGAATCGAAAAATCGTAAAAAGTGGTGAAATTTTGGATCTGAGTCCAATAATTCGGGAAAACTCGATTGGAATAGCTACTTGAAGCTTGCCGGTCAAAACGCATCGAGAATTGGCCTCGTCGGAATCTGACGAATTTTTACGGATTTCCCTAGGGGTACCACCAAGGAAAATCACCAGAATTAAAAAATCGTGAAAAGTGGTGAAATTTTGGATCCGAGTCCAATAATTCGGGAAAACTCGATTGGAATAGCTACTGGAAGCTTGCCGGTCACAACGCATCGAGAATTGGCCTCGTCGGAATCTGACGAATTTTTACGGATTTCCCTAGGGGTACCACCAGGGAAAATCACCAGAATCGAAAAATCGTGAAAAGTGGTGAAATTTTGGATCCGAGTCCAATAATTCTGAAACACTCGATTGGAATAGCTAATGGAAGCAAACCGGTCACAACTCATCGAGAATTGGCCTCCTCGGAATTTTTACGGATTTCCCAAGGGGTACCACTAGGGAAAATCACCAGAATCGAAAAATCGTAAAAAGTGGTAAAATTTTGGATCCGAGTCCAATAATTCGGGAAAACTCGATTGGAATAGCTACTGGAAGCTTGCCGGTCACAACGCATCGAGAATTTGCCTCGTCGGAATCTGACGAATTTTTACGGATTTTCCTAGGGGTACCACTAGGGAAAATTACCAGAATCGAAAAATCGTAAAAAGTGGTGAAATTTTGGATCCGAGTCCAATAATTCGGGAAAACTCGATTGGAATAGCTACTGGAAGCTTTCCGGTCACAACGCATTGAGAATTGGCCTCGTCGAAATTTTTACGGATTTTCCTAGGGGTACCACTAGGGAAAATCACCAGAATCGAAAAATCGTAAAAAGTGGTGAAATTTTGGATCCGAGTCCAATAATTCGGGAAAAATCGATTGGAATAGCTACTGGAAGCTTGCCGGTCACAACGCATCGAGAATTGGTCTCGTCGGAATTATTACGGATTTCCCTAGGGGTACCACTAGGGAAAATCACCAGCATCGAAAAATCGTAAAAAGTGGTAAAATTTTGGATCCGAGTCCAATAATTCGGGAAAACTCGATTGGAATAGCTACTGGAAGCTTGCCGGTCACAACGGATCGAGAATTTGCCTCGTCGAAATCTGACGAATTTTTACGGATTTCCCTAGTGGTACCACTAGGGAAAATCACCAGAATCGAAAAATCGTAAAAAGTGGTGAAATTTTGGATCCGAGTCCAATAATTCCGGAAAACTCGATTGGAATAGCTACTGGAAGCTTGCCGGTCACAACACATCGAGAATTGGTCTCGTCGGAATTTTTACGGATTTCCCTAGGGGTACCACTAGGGAAAATCAACAGAATCGAAAAATCGTAAAAAGTGGTGAAATTTTGGATCCGAGTCCAATAATTCGGGAAAAATCGATTGGCATAGCTACTGGAAGCTTGCCGGTCACAACGTATCGAGAATTGGTCTCGTCGGAATTTTTACGGATTTCCCTAGGGGTACCACTAGGGAAAATTACCAGCATCGAAAAATCGTAAAAAGTGGTGAAATTCCGGAAAACTTGATTGGAATAGCTACTGGAAGCTTGCCGGTCACAACGCAACGAGAATTGGCCTCGTCGGAATTTTTACGGTTTTCCCTAGGGGTACCACTAGGGAAAATCACCAGAATCGAAAAATCGTAAAAAGTGGTGAAATTTTAGATCCGAGTCCAATAATTCGGGAAAACTCAATTGGAATAGCTACTGGAAGCTTACCGGTCACAACGCGTCGAGAATTGGCCTCGTCGGAATTTTTACGGATTTCCCTAGGGGTACCACTAGGAAAAATCACTAGAATCGAAAAATTGTAAAAAGTGGTGAAATTTTTGATCCGAGTCCAATAATTCGGAAAAACTCGATTGGAATAGCTACTGGAAGCTTGCCGGTCACAACGCGTCGAGAATTGGCCTCGTCGGAATTTTTACGGATTTCCCTAGAGGTACCACTAGGGAAAATCACTAGAATCGAAAAATCGTAAAAAGTGGTGAAATTTTGGATCCGAGTCCAATAATTCGGGAAAAATCGATTGGCATAGCTACTGGAAGCTTGCCGGTCACAACGCATCGAGAATTGGTCTCGTCGGAATTTTTACGGATTTCCCTAGGGGTACCACTAGGGAAAATTACCAGCATCGAAAAATCGTAAAAAGTGGTGAAATTCCGGAAAACTTGATTGGAATAGCTACTGGAAGCTTGCCGGTCACAACGCAACGAGAATTGGCCTCGTCGGAATTTTTACGGATTTCCCTAGGGGTACCACTAGGGAAAATCACCAGAATCGAAAAATCGTAAAAAGTGGTGAAATTTTGGATCCGAGTCCAATAATTCGGGAAGACTCGATTGGAATAGCTACTGGAAGCTTGCCGGTCACAATGCATCGAGAATTGGCCTCGTCAGAATCTGACGAATTTTTACGGATTTTCCTAGGGGTACCACTAGGGAAAATCACCAGAATCGAAAAATCGTAAAAAGTGGTGAAATTTTGGATCCGAGTCCAATAATTCGGGAAAACTCGATTGGAATAGCTACTGGAAGCTTGCCGGTCACAATGCATCGAGAATTGGCCTCGTCAGAATCTGACGAATTTTTACGGATTTCCCTAGGGGTACCACTAGGGAAAATCACCAGAATCGAAAAATCGTAAAAAGTGGTGAAATTTTAGATCCGAGTCCAATAATTCGGGAAAACTCAATTGGAATAGCTACTGGAAGCTTACCGGTCACAACGCGTCGAGAATTGGCCTCGTCGGAATTTTTACGGATTTCCCTAGGGGTACCACTAGGAAAAATCACTAGAATCGAAAAATTGTAAAAAGTGGTGAAATTTTTGATCCGAGTCCAATAATTCGGAAAAACTCGATTGGAATAGCTACTGGAAGCTTGCCGGTCACAACGCGTCGAGAATTGGCCTCGTCGGAATTTTTACGGATTTCCCTAGGGGTACCACTAGGGAAAATCACCAGAATCGAAAAATCGTAAAAAGTGGTGAAATTTTGGATCCGAGTCCAATAATTCGGGAAAAATCGATTGGCATAGCTACTGGAAGCTTGCCGGTCACAACGCATCGAGAATTGGTCTCGTCGGAATTTTTACGGATTTCCCTAGGGGTACCATTAGGGAAAATTACCAGCATCGAAAAATCGTAAAAAGTGGTGAAATTCCGGAAAACTTGATTGGAATAGCTACTGGAAGCTTGCCGGTCACAACGCAACGAGAATTGGCCTCGTCGGAATTTTTACGGATTTCCCTAGGGGTACCACTAGGGAAAATCACCAGAATCGAAAAATCGTAAAAAGTGGTGAAATTTTGGATCCGAGTCCAATAATTCGGGAAAAATCGATTGGCATAGCTACTGCAAGCTTGCCGGTCACAACGCATCGAGAATTGGTCTCGTCGGAATTTTTACGGATTTCTCTAGGGGTACCACTAGGGAAAATTACCAGCATCGAAAAATCGTAAAAAGTGGTGAAATTCCGGAAAACTTGATTGGAATAGCTACTGGAAGCTTGCCGGTCACAACGCAACGAGAATTGGCCTCGTCGGAATTTTTACGGATTTCCCTAGGGGTACCACTAGGGAAAATCACCAGAATCGAAAAATCGTAAAAAGTGGTGAAATTTTAGATCCGAGTCCAATAATTCGGGAAAACTCAATTGGAATAGCTACTGGAAGCTTACCGGTCACAACGCGTCGAGAATTGGCCTCGTCGGAATTTTTACGGATTTCCCTAGGGGTACCACTAGGAAAAATCACTAGAATCGAAAAATTGTAAAAAGTGGTGAAATTTTTGATCCGAGTCCAATAATTCGGAAAAACTCGATTGGAATAGCTACAGGAAGCTTGCCGGTCACAACGCGTCGAGAATTGTCTCGTCGGAATTTTTACGGATTTCCCTAGGGGTACCACTAGGGAAAATCACCAGAATCGAAAAATCGTAAAAAGTGGTGAAATTTTGGATCCGAGTCCAATAATTCGGGAAAAATCGATTGGCATAGCTACTGGAAGCTTGCCGGTCACAACGCATCGAGAATTGGTCTCGTCGGAATTTTTACGGATTTCCCTAGGGGTACCACTAGGGAAAATTACCAGCATCGAAAAATCGTAAAAAGTGGTGAAATTTCGGAAAACTTGATTGGAATAGCTACTGGAAGCTTGCCGGTCACAACGCAACGAGAATTGGCCTCGTCGGAATTTTTACGGATTTCCCTAGGGGTACCACTAGGGAAAATCACCAGAATCGAAAAATCGTAAAAAGTGGTGAAATTTTAGATCCGAGTCCAATAATTCGGGAAAACTCAATTGGAATAGCTACTGGAAGCTTACCGGTCACAACGCGTCGAGAATTGGCCTCGTCGGAATTTTTACGGATTTCCCTAGGGGTACCACTAGGAAAAATCACTAGAATCGAAAAATTGTAAAAAGTGGTGAAATTTTTGATCCGAGTCCAATAATTCGGAAAAACTCGATTGGAATAGCTACTGGAAGCTTGCCGGTCACAACGCGTCGAGAATTGTCTCGTCGGAATTTTTACGGATTTCCCTAGGGGTACCACTAGGGAAAATCACCAGAATCGAAAAATCGTAAAAAGTGGTGAAATTTTGGATCCGAGTCCAATAATTCGGGAAAAATCGATTGGCATAGCTACTGGAAGCTTGCCGGTCACAACGCATCGAGAATTGGTCTCGTCGGAATTTTTACGGATTTCCCTAGGGGTACCACTAGGGAAAATTACCAGCATCGAAAAATCATAAAAAGTGGTGAAATTCCGGAAAACTTGATTGGAATAGCTACTGGAAGCTTGCCGGTCACAACGCAACGAGAATTGGCCTCGTCGGAATTTTTACGGATTTCCCTAGGGGTACCACTAGGGAAAATCACCAGAATCGAAAAATCGTAAAAAGTGGTGAAATTTTGGATCCGAGTCCAATAATTCGGGAAAAATCGATTGGCATAGCTACTGGAAGCTTGCCGGTCACAACGCATCGAGAATTGGTCTCGTCGGAATTTTTACGGATTTCTCTAGGGGTACCACTAGGGAAAATTACCAGCATCGAAAAATCGTAAAAAGTGGTGAAATTCCGGAAAACTTGATTGGAATAGCTACTGGAAGCTTGCCGGTCACAACGCAACGAGAATTGGCCTCGTCGGAATTTTTACGGATTTCCCTAGGGGTACCACTAGGGAAAATCACCAGAATCGAAAAATCGTAAAAAGTGGTGAAATTTTAGATCCGAGTCCAATAATTCGGGAAAACTCAATTGGAATAGCTACTGGAAGCTTACCGGTCACAACGCGTCGAGAATTGGCCTCGTCGGAATTTTTACGGATTTCCCTAGGGGTACCACTAGGAAAAATCACTAGAATCGAAAAATTGTAAAAAGTGGTGAAATTTTTGATCCGAGTCCAATAATTCGGAAAAACTCGATTGGAATAGCTACTGGAAGCTTGCCGGTCACAACGCGTCGAGAATTGGCCTCGTCGGAATTTTTACGGATTTCCCTAGGGGTACCACTAGGGAAAATCACCAGAATCGAAAAATCGTAAAAAGTGGTGAAATTTTGGATCCGAGTCCAATAATTCGGGAAAAATCGATTGGCATAGCTAATGGAAGCTTGCCGGTCACAACGCATCGAGAATTGGTCTCGTCGGAATTTTTACGGATTTCCCTAGGGGTACCACTAGGGAAAATTACCAGCATCGAAAAATCGTAAAAAGTGGTGAAATTCCGGAAAACTTGATTGGAATAGCTACTGGAAGCTTGCCGGTCACAACGCAACGAGAATTGGCCTCGTCGGAATTTTTACGGATTTCCCTAGGGGTACCACTAGGGAAAATCACCAGAATCGAAAAATCGTAAAAAGTGGTGAAATTTTGGATCCGAGTCCAATAATTCGGGAAAAAACGATTGGCATAGCTACTGGAAGCTTGCCGGTCACAACGCATCGAGAATTGGTCTCGTCGGAATTTTTACGGATTTCCCTAGGGGTACCACTAGGGAAAATTACCAGCATCGAAAAATCGTAAAAAGTGGTGAAATTCCGGAAAACTTGATTGGAATAGCTACTGGAAGCTTGCCGGTCACAACGCAACGAGAATTGGCCTCGTCGGAATTTTTACGGATTTCCCTAGGGGTACCACTAGGGAAAATCACCAGAATCGAAAAATCGTAAAAAGTGGTGAAATTTTAGATCCGAGTCCAATAATTCGGGAAAACTCAATTGGAATAGCTACTGGAAGCTTACCGGTCACAACGCGTCGAGAATTGGCCTCGTCGGAATTTTTACGGATTTCCCTAGGGGTACCACTAGGAAAAATCACTAGAATCGAAAAATTGTAAAAAGTGGTGAAATTTTTGATCCGAGTCCAATAATTCGGAAAAACTCGATTGGAATAGCTACTGGAAGCTTGCCGGTCACAACGCGTCGAGAATTGGCCTCGTCGGAATTTTTACGGATTTCCCTAGGGGTACCACTAGGGAAAATCACCAGAATCGAAAAATCGTAAAAAGTGGTGAAATTTTGGATCCGAGTCCAATAATTCGGGAAAAATCGATTGGCATAGCTACTGGAAGCTTGCCGGTCACAACGCATCGAGAATTGGTCTCGTCGGAATTTTTACGGATTTCCCTAGGGGTACCACTAGGGAAAATTACCAGCATCGAAAAATCGTAAAAAGTGGTGAAATTCCGGAAAACTTGATTGGAATAGCTACTGGAAGCTTGCCGGTCACAACGCAACGAGAATTGGCCTCGTCGGAATTTTTACGGATTTCCCTAGGGGTACCACTAGGGAAAATCACCAGAATCGAAAAATCGTAAAAAGTGGTGAAATTTTGGATCCGAGTCCAATAATTCGGGAAAAATCGATTGGCATAGCTACTGGAAGCTTGCCGGTCACAACGCATCGAGAATTGGTCTCGTCGGAATTTTTACGGATTTCTCTAGGGGTACCACTAGGGAAAATTACCAGCATCGAAAAATCGTAAAAAGTGGTGAAATTCCGGAAAACTTGATTGGAATAGCTACTGGAAGCTTGCCGGTCACAACGCAACGAGAATTGGCCTCGTCGGAATTTTTACGGATTTCCCTAGGGGTACCACTAGGGAAAATCACCAGAATCGAAAAATCGTAAAAAGTGGTGAAATTTTAGATCCGAGTCCAATAATTCGGGAAAACTCAATTGGAATAGCTACTGGAAGCTTACCGGTCACAACGCGTCGAGAATTGGCCTCGTCGGAATTTTTACGGATTTCCCTAGGGGTACCACTAGGAAAAATCACTAGAATCGAAAAATTGTAAAAAGTGGTGAAATTTTTGATCCGAGTCCAATAATTCGGAAAAACTCGATTGGAATAGCTACTGGAAGCTTGCCGGTCACAACGCGTCGAGAATTGTCTCGTCGGAATTTTTACGGATTTCCCTAGGGGTACCACTAGGGAAAATCACCAGAATCGAAAAATCGTAAAAAGTGGTGAAATTTTGGATCCGAGTCCAATAATTCGGGAAAAATCGATTGGCATAGCTACTGGAAGCTTGCCGGTCACAACGCATCGAGAATTGGTCTCGTCGGAATTTTTACGGATTTCCCTAGGGGTACCACTAGGGAAAATTACCAGCATCGAAAAATCATAAAAAGTGGTGAAATTCCGGAAAACTTGATTGGAATAGCTACTGGAAGCTTGCCGGTCACAACGCAACGAGAATTGGCCTCGTCGGAATTTTTACGGATTTCCCTAGGGGTACCACTAGGGAAAATCACCAGAATCGAAAAATCGTAAAAAGTGGTGAAATTTTGGATCCGAGTCCAATAATTCGGGAAAAATCGATTGGCATAGCTACTGGAAGCTTGCCGGTCACAACGCATCGAGAATTGGTCTCGTCGGAATTTTTACGGATTTCTCTAGGGGTACCACTAGGGAAAATTACCAGCATCGAAAAATCGTAAAAAGTGGTGAAATTCCGGAAAACTTGATTGGAATAGCTACTGGAAGCTTGCCGGTCACAACGCAACGAGAATTGGCCTCGTCGGAATTTTTACGGATTTCCCTAGGGGTACCACTAGGGAAAATCACCAGAATCGAAAAATCGTAAAAAGTGGTGAAATTTTAGATCCGAGTCCAATAATTCGGGAAAACTCAATTGGAATAGCTACTGGAAGCTTACCGGTCACAACGCGTCGAGAATTGGCCTCGTCGGAATTTTTACGGATTTCCCTAGGGGTACCACTAGGAAAAATCACTAGAATCGAAAAATTGTAAAAAGTGGTGAAATTTTTGATCCGAGTCCAATAATTCGGAAAAACTCGATTGGAATAGCTACAGGAAGCTTGCCGGTCACAACGCGTCGAGAATTGTCTCGTCGGAATTTTTACGGATTTCCCTAGGGGTACCACTAGGGAAAATCACCAGAATCGAAAAATCGTAAAAAGTGGTGAAATTTTGGATCCGAGTCCAATAATTCGGGAAAAATCGATTGGCATAGCTACTGGAAGCTTGCCGGTCACAACGCATCGAGAATTGGTCTCGTCGGAATTTTTACGGATTTCCCTAGGGGTACCACTAGGGAAAATTACCAGCATCGAAAAATCGTAAAAAGTGGTGAAATTCCGGAAAACTTGATTGGAATAGCTACTGGAAGCTTGCCGGTCACAACGCAACGAGAATTGGCCTCGTCGGAATTTTTACGGATTTCCCTAGGGGTACCACTAGGGAAAATCAACAGAATCGAAAAATCGTAAAAAGTGGTGAAATTTTAGATCCGAGTCCAATAATTCGGGAAAACTCAATTGGAATAGCTACTGGAAGCTTACCGGTCACAACGCGTCGAGAATTGGCCTCGTCGGAATTTTTACGGATTTCCCTAGGGGTACCACTAGGAAAAATCACTAGAATCGAAAAATTGTAAAAAGTGGTGAAATTTTTGATCCGAGTCCAATAATTCGGAAAAACTCGATTGGAATAGCTACTGGAAGCTTGCCGGTCACAACGCGTCGAGAATTGGCCTCGTCGGAATTTTTACGGATTTCCCTAGGGGTACCACTAGGGAAAATCACCAGAATCGAAAAATCGTAAAAAGTGGTGAAATTTTGGATCCGAGTCCAATAATTCGGGAAAAATCGATTGGCATAGCTACTGGAAGCTTGCCGGTCACAACGCATCGAGAATTGGTCTCGTCGGAATTTTTACGGATTTCCCTAGGGGTACCACTAGGGAAAATTACCAGCATCGAAAAATCGTAAAAAGTGGTGAAATTCCGGAAAACTTGATTGGAATAGCTACTGGAAGCTTGCCGGTCACAACGCAACGAGAATTGGCCTCGTCGGAATTTTTACGGATTTCCCTAGGGGTACCACTAGGGAAAATCACCAGAATCGAAAAATCGTAAAAAGTGGTGAAATTTTGGATCCGAGTCCAATAATTCGGGAAAAATCGATTGGCATAGCTACTGGAAGCTTGCCGGTCACAACGCATCGAGAATTGGTCTCGTCGGAATTTTTACGGATTTCTCTAGGGGTACCACTAGGGAAAATTACCAGCATCGAAAAATCATAAAAAGTGGTGAAATTCCGGAAAACTTGATTGGAATAGCTACTGGAAGCTTGCCGGTCACAACGCAACGAGAATTGGCCTCGTCGGAATTTTTACGGATTTCCCTAGGGGTACCACTAGGGAAAATCACCAGAATCGAAAAATCGTAAAAAGTGGTGAAATTTTAGATCCGAGTCCAATAATTCGGGAAAACTCAATTGGAATAGCTACTGGAAGCTTACCGGTCACAACGCGTCGAGAATTGGCCTCGTCGGAATTTTTACGGATTTCCCTAGGGGTACCACTAGGGAAAATTACCAGCATCGAAAAATCATAAAAAGTGGTGAAATTCCGGAAAACTTGATTGGAATAGCTACTGGAAGCTTGCCGGTCACAACGCAACGAGAATTGGCCTCGTCGGAATTTTTACGGATTTCCCTAGGGGTACCACTAGGGAAAATCACCAGAATCGAAAAATCGTAAAAAGTGGTGAAATTTTAGATCCGAGTCCAATAATTCGAGAAAACTCAATTGGAATAGCTACTGGAAGCTTACCGGTCACAACGCGTCGAGAATTGGCCTCGTCGGAATTTTTACGGATTTTCCTAGGGGTACCACTAGGAAAAATCACTAGAATCGAAAAATTGTAAAAAGTGGTGAAATTTTTGATCCGAGTCCAATAATTCGGAAAAACTCGATTGGAATAGCTACTGGAAGCTTGCCGGTCACAACGCGTTGAGAATTGGCCTCGTCGGAATTTTTACGGATTTCCCTAGGGGTACCACTAGGGAAAATCACCAGAATCGAAAAATCGTAAAAAGTGGTGAAATTTTGGATCCGAGTCCAATAATTCGGGAAAAATCGATTGGCATAGCTACTGTAAGCTTGCCGGTCACAACGCATCGAGAATTGGTCTCGTCGGAATTTTTACGGATTTCTCTAGGGGTACCACTAGGGAAAATTACCAGCATCGAAAAATCGTAAAAAGTGGTGAAATTCCGGAAAACTTGATTGGAATAGCTACTGGAAGCTTGCCGGTCACAACGCAACGAGAATTGGCCTCGTCGGAATTTTTACGGATTTCCCTAGGGGTACCACTAGGGAAAATCACCAGAATCGAAAAATCGTAAAAAGTGGTGAAATTTTAGATCCGAGTCCAATAATTCGGGAAAACTCAATTGGAATAGCTACTGGAAGCTTACCGGTCACAACGCGTCGAGAATTGGCCTCGTCGGAATTTTTACGGATTTCCCTAGGGGTACCACTAGGAAAAATCACTAGAATCGAAAAATTGTAAAAAGTGGTGAAATTTTTGATCCGAGTCCAATAATTCGGAAAAACTCGATTGGAATAGCTACTGGAAGCTTGCCGGTCACAACGCGTTGAGAATTGGCCTCGTCGGAATTTTTACGGATTTCCCTAGGGGTACCACTAGGGAAAATCACCAGAATCGAAAAATCGTAAAAAGTGGTGAAATTTTGGATCCGAGTCCAATAATTCGGGAAAAATCGATTGGCATAGCTACTGGAAGCTTGCCGGTCACAACGCATCGAGAATTGGTCTCGTCGGAATTTTTACGGATTTCCCTAGGGGTACCACTAGGGAAAATTACCAGCATCGAAAAATCATAAAAAAGTGGTGAAATTCCGGAAAACTTGATTGGAATAACTACTGGAAGTTTGCCGGTCACAACGCAACGAGAATTGGCCTCGTCGGAATTTTTACGGATTTCCCTAGGGGTACCACTAGGGAAAATCACCAGAATCGAAAAATCGTAAAAAGTGGTGAAATTTTAGATCCGAGTCCAATAATTCGGGAAAACTCAATTGGAATAACTACTGGAAGCTTACCGGTCACAACGCGTCGAGAATTGGCCTCGTCGGAATTTTTACGGATTTCCCTAGGGGTACCACTAGGAAAAATCACTAGAATCGAAAAATTGTAAAAAGTGGTGAAATTTTTGATCCGAGTCCAATAATTCGGAAAAACTCGATTGGAATAGCTACTGGAAGCTTGCCGGTCACAACGCGTTGAGAATTGGCCTCGTCGGAATTTTTACGGATTTCCCTAGGGGTACCACTAGGGAAAATCACCAGAATCGAAAAATCGTAAAAAGTGGTGAAATTTTGGATCCGAGTCCAATAATTCGGGAAAAATCGATTGGCATAGCTACTGGAAGCTTGCCGGTCACAACGCATCGAGAATTGGTCTCGTCGGAATTTTTACGGATTTCTCTAGGGGTACCACTAGGGAAAATTACCAGCATCGAAAAATCATAAAAAGTGGTGAAATTCCGGAAAACTTGATTGGAATAGCTACTGGAAGCTTGCCGGTCACAACGCAACGAGAATTGGCCTCGTCGGAATTTTTACGGATTTCCCTAGGGGTACCACTAGGGAAAATCACCAGAATCGAAAAATCGTAAAAAGTGGTGAAATTTTAGATCCGAGTCCAATAATTCGGGAAAACTCAATTGGAATAGCTACTGGAAGCTTACCGGTCACAACGCGTCGAGAATTGGCCTCGTCGGAATTTTTACGGATTTCCCTAGGGGTACCACTAGGGAAAATTACCA